>RJWH01008897.1:0-26708 GCA_004363575.1 Solenodon paradoxus | reverse complement strand
GCTTGAGATCAAAACTGCTAAGTTTCTATGTAACTCTCCAGAGGTGGCGTCAGATCCCACAGGGAAAGGGCTCAGTACATAGCCCTCCACTTCAGGTGCCAGCTCCGGGCCCAGCTCCAAGCTGTGCTTTTGATCATCCAGCCACAAACTGGAGGCCCCACAGACCCCTCCAACTTACAAAGCCAATCACAAGTCGCAGTTGTCACCTGCTTCTGACCAGCTGGCTGTTCATCAGAGGTCCCCACAACCCTCTGTGCAGATTCAATTATTTTTGCTAGAACGGTTCCCGGAATCCAGGGCATCTGTTTGCTCACTGGCCTACTGAAAGGGCACTAAATGATGCGAATCAACAGTCAGCTGAAGAGACAAAGGGTCCCAAACAAAGGTGTCGCTGTCCTCATGGAGGTTGGGGTCCAGCATGGTGGAAATAGGTGGGAACTTACTTCTGGTTCCCCAGCCTGGACGCTCTCCACACGGGCGCCTCCCAGACCGTCACGGAGGACTCAGCACAGGCTGGACTGATGAGCTCACTGGGCCTTCTCATGGCTCAGCCCCCAGCTCCTCTCCCACCCTGGAATCAGCAGGCAGCCCAGAAACTTCCACCCTCTAGTCAAGGTTGGTCCCCCTGGCAACCAGCCCCCAGCCTCGGGTGTTCTCCAAAATCACCTTCTTTAGCATCATCCCAGGTGTGGCTTGAAGGGGTTTGTTAAGAGCAACAGGACACCCATTTCATTTTAATGGCCCTGAAGCAGTTTTCGGGAACTGAGGATAAGCGTTCAGATATTCTGACAAAATCCTCTCATTACTCTGATTCCTCAGGAAATTCCTGTGCTCCAAGCACCAGGAAGAAGACCAAATAGGTGAGAAATGTATTTTGTTTATCTGAATGGCCAGAGATACTTTCATAAATCACACTGGCAGGCGCTCAGGGAATCCCGGCCACTTCACCCCTGGGGCCTCAGTTTCCCTGTTGGTAAAATGGGTCAAATAGGTGCCCCCCTGGCTGGAGGGCGCCTTATCACAACACAGGGCTGGGTGCTCTGCTCGCGGGGATTACCTTTGTGGGTTCTTCCTCGGGCTCTCCTGAGATACAGGATCAGGAGGAGGGGGAGCCCCAGCAGCAGGAGGGTCACCGCTATGCTGGGGATGATGACATTCCAGTTCCCTGAGGGGCTTCGGAATAAGGACCAATCAGAGGAGGACGGTGGGACCCTCCCTCCCTCCAGGACTGATAGGGGACAGCCCTGCTGAGCTGGGAAGGAAGGCACGGGAAGCGAAAGATTCTGCCCTTTTGGCCTCTCTGCCTTTTTGATTTCTCCCTCAAAACAGGTCTATTGACGTCTCCAGTCTGCCTCTGTCCCTTTTCGGACTGCTGTCTCATAACTTGATTCCCGGGACCCCTCTTGTGGTTCTTGCTCATTTCTGCATCTTTCCCTTAGCTGCTCCCAGACTTTCCCTGAGAGATGCAAGTGGATACTGGTGTTATTTGTGAAAAAGCTCTGCCACATAATAAACACCATTGTTAGTTCCTATTTCAGTCCAAGAAAGAACACAGAAGAAGACCTTCTTAGACTGCAGCAAGCTCCTAGGGAAGGTGCCTGGGCGTCGAGGTATTGAAGTCAGAGACTGTGGTTTGCAAGAGCCCAGGGTTCACATCCACCGTAAAGTGGGTGGAGAGAGGGCAGGGAGGATAGCGGCAGGAAAAAACAAAAACAAAAAAAACAGCTATCAGGCCAGTCCCAGAGGCCCCTGGGGCTGGAAACCATCAGGCAGAGTTAGAGCAATAGGTTCTAGGAACCTAGAGTGTGCCCTTTCTGTAGATCCTGACGACTCTGGGGTAGCTGCCCTGCTCCTCCTGAAAGGGAGAAAAGGGCTAGAGTGGGAACAAGGAAAAGCTCTAGCGCTGGTCATATGTGACACCGGCATCTTTGAATCGACCATCTGGTTAAATCTTCACCACAACCCTGCAAGACGGTGGTCCTAGTAGGGAGTAGTCTTGTCCTCCTAGGCAAACCACGCTTGGCTAGAGAGATTTTTTTGGTTACTACAAATGTTTGTGCTATTGGTGTCTGATGCACAGAGGTCAGGGATGCTGCTGCTCGGTAACCCGCAGTGCATAGGACCAGCTCCAGACACAGAATTCTTTAGCCCCCAGTGTCAGGACCGCCGCAGGTAAGAAACTCATCTTATTGGCCTCATTTTGCAGAGGAGATAACTGAGGCTCGAAGAGGTATGACTGGGGGAAGTGGTAGTTGTGGGCATTCGGCATAGCTGGCAGTGGGGACAGGGCTGAGAGGGTGGGGCTGGGGGTGACAGTACCTGTCAGTGACCGGACTGGTGGCGGAGGTCCAGGCTGAGGTCCTTCTGATCTCCATGGTGGGGGGCAGGGTTGAAGCTGTGAGAGACAACAGTAAGAGGAAGGCACCTATTGTTTGCTGCACGCTCCAGGGCTGCCCACTTCCAGCTCCGAGTCCCGGGTGGGAGGTGCCCACAGAAGACCCCAGACCATGGGTAGGTCTCTGAGTGCAGCGTGCTCTGCAAATGAATGGAGCTGTTATACTGAGTTGTGTTGACTTTCCTTCCCAGGGACATGTCACAATGCAAATTGCTTGGGATTAGGTACCCCATACTGTCACTTAGTTATTGGATCTATACTCCAGTTGCTTCTATTTTCATTTGAATATGTCATTTAATTTCAACCAGCAGCACATCCTTTCTCCCTCCCAATTCCTGTTGTCTCCTCTGGATAAATTTCTGCTCATCCCACAAGGCCCAGGTGGTGTCCCCTCCTTCAAGGTGTCTGCCAGGAGTACCCACAGCCCATGCTTCTTCAGCAGCGTTGTCCCTCCCTTCGCTGGGCCTCCATCCAATGTACTTCTATTATGCCACCTCCTGCCCTACACCACAACCTTTTATTTGTCTTCCTGGCTGGGCTGTGGGCTCTCGGGTTTTTGATGCCCCTTCTAGAACCTAGCCCTGTGCCCTACATGGAGTGGGCGATGAGCCAAGACTTGGGTAGCAAATGATGGTGCAGTTGATCTGGGTACCTCGGGCCTGACCAAAGGGTTGGCATTTCTGGCAAAATGCCAGGGGGTTGCAACTCAGGAGGTTTTCAGGAGGAATACTAGGGACCTAAGGTTTTGGGGTCTCTCAACTAGAGGCAGGTGCAGAGGCAGGTCCTCTCGGGCCTTGGCCACCACACCCCCAATCTCATGTCTGCCTCACTATCTATAGCTTCCCCCTGTATGTTCGCATCTCTTGCTCTTGACCCAGCTGTCTGTGACCCCTCTCCAGCAAAGCTCTTTGAAAGCAAGAAGGGGGATTCCCAGGAGAGAAGATGTGTTCCTCAAGCGTGAGGAAGCTTTACAAACATTACGCTAAATGGAGGAGTCTTGTTGATAGTAACGAAAATGTGCAGAGACGTATGTGATGGGGAAGGAAGAACCAGCAACAGAAAGCCAGCAGGTCTGAGTTCTGTGCTGCTTCGATCCTTAGCCAGTCCGTGAACGGGAGTAAGGGGCCCCAGTGCGGGGGTATGAGAGGGTGTAAGGAAATGACTTTTAGAGTCCTTTCCAGTTCTAACACCTTGTGATTCAGAAGTCTAAGAAGCACACAGAAGAGAAAGAGAAAAAACTCACCCTGAGACACCACCAGGTGGATGACTCTGAGAACAGAGAACCTGGAAGAATCCAAGATCCCACATGAATAGAATCCCGAGTCCTTGACCTTGAGCTCAGCCATGGTGACAATGAAGAAGCCAAAGCTGACATTATTCTGGATGGAGTATCGGAGGTCTCTGGTGGTACGGTGACTGCTGACCAATATGATACAACTGTTTGCTCTTTCCTTACACCAGATTTTCTCCTTTCTTAAACCTTGCCTGTACTGGCACTTGACACTGAGCACATCTCCTTCCACATGCTGCAGCAACTCTGGCCTCTGTTCCCAGGAGTCTGAAAACAAATCCTCAGGTCAGGGAGCTCTCCAACTGCCATGACAAGGCTGTGAGATGGGACTCCCTCCTTTGGAGCCCTCTCTTTGTGTCTACATTCAGAATGTGCCCCAGAGCCGACCTCTGGCCACAGCACCCCTATCCTCCACCAGGGAGCCTGCTTCACGCCCACCTCTCCTCAGCCTCTGCCTCCTCTTGCCCTCTTTTCCCACCCCTTTCCCTCCCCACTACCTCTCACCTGAGGCCAGAAGCACCAGTAGGACTGGAGGCAGCAGGTTTGTGGCCCCCCAGGCCATGGACCCTCTTCTTGAGTTGGTGTAGGAGAAGGAAGTGGAGGGTAGGGAAGCCCCTGAGAAGAGACAGCTCAAGGGACAAGCCAGTGCAATCACCCAGCCTGCCGGGAGCTGATGGGACACCTGGGGCAGAGCCCTGTGGCCTGAGGGACCTTCAGCTGCAGAGCCGAAGCCTGCAACTTCAGGCTTCAAGAAGGACCTGGTCTCTGTAACTGGACAGAGTCTCGGGGGACACTGTGGCTGCTGCGCCCACCCTCTTCCCTAGTCAGAACATCTCCCTCCCACTGAGAAGGGGTGGCTGTGAAAGTTCAGGAGGAAACTATGGGGTAATAAGAACCTATTTCTCCTTCTATCACTTCCTCAATGTCTCCTCCCTACCCAAGTGAAGTATGGGCCAAAGGTAAATGAGCGTCCACGGTCCCCAGGCTGGGACATCCTGCCCAACCTGTCTGGGGACTGGGAAGGTTTGTGGGGACAGAAGGGAAAGAGAAGAAGGGAGATGGAGACTCATTTCCAGAAATGGAGGTGCAGAAACGACCCCTGACAAGGGTAGGAGAGAGCAAAGCCAGCGCATGACCAGCAGAGGAGGGGAGACAGGTGCAGAGAGAGGGGCAGAGGAGAAGGAAGGAGCATCTCCACCCCTCGGTCACCCCTGTATCCCCAGCTGCCAGCTTGCCGTGATCACTCCATGTGTGTTTGTTGAAAGATCATGTTAATCAGACACGTTTTTTAAAATTACCATTACATTAGCTGTGGAAAAACAATGGGGACAGGCTGTTTCTTGTCAGCAGGTAAACAGCAAAGAAAAGCCTAGAACCCTGCAGGGTGGCAGGTTGGGGTTGTGGGGAACAGACTCTTAGGTAATCAGCACAAAGAGGTTTCAAGTACTCGAGAACCCCATGATCTGCAGAAGGAGAAGTCAGCTGCCCTCGGCCAACAGGAAACTTAGGCCCCTGACAAAGCTTCTGAAGACAAGCGTGCCCTGCAGGCCTTACCTGAGGCAGCAAGGCAGTGTCAAACCCCGGCCAATAGGTCAAGAGTGCTTGGGTCGGCCTGTGGCCACCTCACCACCGCCAGCAGCATTAGCCTGATGGAGGAGCTGGGTGTGGTCTCCTCCCCAAACCACCCCCCACCTCCCCGACCCCCCAGCCCAGTGTGATCTGGAGTGAACCATGTTTTGCAATCGCTGGAGACAGGGAGGCTCAGGCTTGCTGGCTGGCCCCCTGGTGGGAGCCTGTGTAAACCCATGGTGTCAGAGCCACTTGCTAGGCTCCACTGCACAGATGTCCCATGAGTGTTGGGGTTTCTTTATTTGTTCTTTCCTTGGGTCGTGACAGGAAGCTCTTCACAGGTGTGTCTGTCTTCACAATCTATTGTTCAGGAAGCTTTGTGTCTCACCCATTAAAGACCACAGCAGCCCTGGGCTGTCTGACAACTGCCCTATTCCCATCTGCCAGGCACCTCCTGGGATCTGGTCCCTCCTGAGCTCTGGAAGGAGTGAGACAGGAGGGAGGACTTAAGAGGCTGAGGTTTTGGGGTGCAAGGGTGCAGGGAAATATCTCCCTGCCCCTCTAGTTTCTTCTCAGTTTGGCAGAGTAATCAAAACAGCATCAGACAAGTTGGCAGGAGAAAAAGATCAATTTAATGACATTGGTACAGGGGATCTACACAGAGTGTGAGAATTCTGTTTGCAGTCAGGAGAAAAGGGCTTAGATCCTGAACTTGGGAATGGGTTACGGGCTGGGAGGGCAAGGAGAGAGTGAAGGGGACACACACGACAGGGAAGGGCTGGGTTACAAAACCAAAAGCTCTGCATCTTCATGTCTGAAATGAGTTTCTCCAGAGAAAGTTTATTTCTGGAGATTATGCATGCAATCTTCGTTCTTTGAGGTAATTAAGGTAAAAGCTTCTCCTGAGCCTCCAGGTCCTCAGCTGACCTCACACCTCTAACAACCAGCAGGTCAAAGTGCCATGTCCTGAGGAGGACTGTTCTGAGCACCTGTGGGGGACGCAGCCTGGAGGTCTGAGGTTCACAGAGGCCCTCCGGCCCATCAGAGCTGAATGGGTGCTGAGGCACGGGGTCTGTCTCCCTGTGTCTCTCCCATGAGTTCACATGGGAGCAACCTCCAGGGGTAGCCCAGCTCCAGGACCCTTGATCCTGAGGAGCAGGGACAGTTGGTCACTGTGACAGGTACCCTGCCAAACCAGAGACCTCTGCCTGCTCCAGCACCCACTGCCTGGAGCTTGTCCCCCTCCACCCTCCCATGCCCCTTCCAAATGAAAAAAGAAAAGAAATGGGTTTCAAGGTCTTAAATGCAGACGTGACAAACACTGTTAGAAATGGAGGAGACCGTGAGAACAAACGATCATGAAGCAACCAGTTGGTCGTGCGACGTTCACTATCATTTCCTTTTATCCTGAAAACAGTCTGAGAGGCAGGAGTTGGCGCCCCCTTCACAGGAGAGGAGAAGCTAGGGCAGGTGAGGTCAGTGACTTGCAGAGGGCCACACAGCACCAGGGGACATCTCTGGGTTCCTGACCTGAGCCCTTCCTGGGGTCTCCCATGGGCACCCTGCTCTCCAGCAGGGTGGTCAGCAGTGCTATGGGAGGATGGAGAGGAGGGGCTATTTCCCCCTAGGTGAGTTAGGTCCCCATCCTATCAGACACCAGGGTGGGGGTCACACTCTTTGGATAAGGAGGGCAGATGACACTGTGTGTCTGTGTGCGTGTGTGTGTGGGTGTGTGTTTTCCTGCACCAGGCCTGTCAGTTCTTCAATCTGAGGGTCCCCTCTAGTGCCAATACCAGACATAGGAAAGAGACGCTTCCTGCCTGCTGTCCCCGGGGCTGCCTGCCCCTTCCTCTCTCCGCATCTAGCCTGGAGTGGCCCTTGCCAGCTCTCCACCAAGACTGTCACTCTTCTGACTGTAATGCTTGCTCTCTCACCCAGAAGATCCCTGGCCCAGGGCTGAGAGTGGATGCCCCAGCTGTCCACAGGCACTCATTCCAGTTGCCTCAGGCAGGTGGACACACCGCTCCAGGGGAGGAATCAGCCTATACTCTTTAGACTTTACCACAAAAGTCGTCCAGTCTGAGACACTGGCAGGTGAGGCAGGGGGAGACACCTCTGACGGCTGGGCACCAGGCCAGCCTCCTTGGCCCCCATCTTCCCCACCTCCACTTGGACAGCCCTGCAGGTTGTGGTCAGCTCCGAGCTGTCTGTGCTGTGTCACAGGGCCGATAAGACCCCAGAGAGGAGGGGGAGACCCACCCCATCCCTGAGCTGTGGCCTTCTCTACAGTCCCTTCCAGTGGCCCTCAGTATCCTGTGGGAGTACAGACTGGCACCTGGGTGCTGGAAAAGGGCAGAGCTTTCCATGGAGGAGCTGACCAGTCGTGGCCACTGTGGGAGGCTGGACCTGCTGAGACCTTGGACTTGAGGGACACACAGCTGCAGGGAGGCCCGTCAGAGGGTGCATGGGCCTGGACAGCTCTGGGGTGCCCTGCTGCAAACCCTCCTGTGGCCCACCAGCTCTAAGTCACATTTCTTCTTCTCCCAGGCAGAGCCTTGGGCCATCACTGCTTTGGGGACGCTCTTCCCCTAGTGTATGGAAGTTTGAAGGGAACAAAGGAAAGCTGAGGATACAGGGTCTCAGGAGGGCAGAGGGAAACTCTAGCTGCCTACCCTCCCCACCCCTCAACTGGATAAGAGGCCCTGCAGCCCACAGGAGCTGGGGTCTCTGTAAAGGCATCCTCGGGGCTCCTCTGCCAACCCGCTGAGGCCTGGGAGTCTGTAGCTCTATGCAGAGTCCCCTTCGTGGCTTCTCTGGGACTTCCTGCCTGGGGCCCCAGCTCTGGGCCCCTCCCCAGGTTCCTGGCAGCCCAGGGGACCTGCGTGGGTGCAGTGCAGTCTCTGGCTCTGGGAGGGCCTGCGCCCAGCATTGCACATTCCTCGCCCCAACCCGGCTCCAGTTCAGACAGGTCCCCGTCTTCCCTCCTCCAGCCTCCCAGGGCTCCTCTGGGAGAAGTGCCCCCACAGAGTTAAGTGGCCTCAAACCAAACAAGCTTCCAGGGAGGCTCCGGTCGTCCAGATGCGTCCTTCCTGAGTTGAACAGGGTCACGGCACATGCTGTAACCTGCGAGGACCGCAAGAAATGAGAAGGGCGGTGGCGCTCACTGTTCAGTCCCTGCCCTATTCTACCAGTGGCCTGCTTGCTGCCGGGGCACCCTGGAGAGTGTGCCGGGCTGTCCCTGCCTGCCCACTGCCTCCTTGCCAGCGGCCTCACAGCCCGCCTGACTGGACTCAGGCGAGGGCCTGCCACTCAGTCCAGCGCTTTGGACAGTGTCCTGAGCCCCAGCCTCTGCCCTTGGGAGCGGGCCCTTCACTCACTTCCCATGTGTCTCCTCTTCCAAAAGCTGTAGACCACGACCAGCATCACAGGCACCGGGAGGAAGGTCAGCACCCCCACGAGCACAGTGTGGTAAGAAGCCTGGTGCCTAGGGACATGCGACAGAGAGGGAGAAGTTGAGCCCCGGGTCCTCGTCCCCACAGATCCACATCTGTCTGCCCTGCAGGAGGCGTCAGACCGGAGGAAGCCCTGCCAGTGCCCTGCCAGGAGTGGCCTCCCTCCCTTCGGGACCAAGCTGCGGGAGATGCTCAGCATTCAGGGAGAGAAGTCCCCAGGCAGAGGGGAGCCTCTTTCCACATCAGTGCCTGTCCTCCAGTGCCCCCTCCATTGCTGAAGATGAGCGTCAAGGCCCCCTTCTGTGAGGGACGATGGCAAGATTCCTGCTCTCCTCCCTGCAGCTGAGGCTGCTTCCCATGGTGTCCTCTGTAACAGCTGCTGTCAGTGCCCTGCCTCCATCTCCTTCCATCACCGCCACATGCAGCCGTCCTCAGCACCACCATTTACATTTTTTGTTGTTGTTGTTGGCCTGTACTTTCTCTTGTCACTGGCATGCTCTACGTTATACATGGCAGGCAGCCCTCCAGTGACAGGAGTGGGGTGTATGAAGATCCCAGCTCCCTTGCTCTGTGGGTGACTGCCTGACATCAGCTTTCCCCAGTGGAACTGAGCCCTTGCTGTCACAGTGGACTCCAGCTGGATTAAGTACGCTGCTGGCTGCCGACAGCTCCTGCTCCATTTCTCAAAGTTCTCTCCAGTATTTCAAATAAGATGCAAATCCTTGTCTCAGCATCTGGTCTGGGGGCACCCAAATGCATTTCCCACTTTCATTTCCATTTCCACTTTCTACTCGCTTAGCCACATCCTATCCCTACCCCCTCCTCTCCACTCATAGATCCTTAGGCTGAGCTGTCCCTTGCCACTGCCATCCTTTTATGTCACATCTCCACCCCAGCTCCCTGTTTCCCACCTCCCATTGAGGAATAGGCCAGACTAAATTCCTAGGGAGTGAAAGGGGAAGGTCTGAGGTGACCACCTGCACTGAGTCAGTTCAGGTCCTGAGAATTGTTGCCATGTGGGTAAATGGCATTCAAGCCTAGGGTCCCAGGGTACCTGATGGGGGATAATTTGTTGAGGAGAGACCTGCTGGTGTGGCACATTCCTGTGGTGGACCATCCGGTGAGCAGGTGCCCACCCTGGGTGGAGACGGATGCTGGACCAGCGTTGCTGGGAGATGCCGTCACTGCCAGGGCCCCTGTGGTCCCCCGGGACCCCGCGGTGGGAGAGCCGCTGCCGGTGAAACTGTAGCCTGCAGTGGAGCTCAGTCTGATGGACTCTGAGACAGCGGAGGGCAAGCGTGTGGCCACAGCGAGGTGTCCACGTGTGAACACCTTCACGCTGGTGATGAAAGGGACATCGGGGCCCGAGGTAGGAGCTTGGTGCGTTGTGATAATTCCACTCTTGAGGATTTTGGCCAGTTGTGTAAGAGGAGTGCTTCTCTCTGTCGTGGGAGCTGAGGGTCCAGAGAGGAAGAAATGTTAGAATGACTTACGGGCTTTAGTGCTGGAGACCCACATTCTTGTCTGGATGCTGGGTTGGGGCCTGTCTTCATCTCCCTCCTTAACCTAGGATTCTGGTCTGCTGAGTGACCAGGTGTATGTTTGTCTAGAGGGTGATGTCAGGAAGGAAAAAGTAGATGTAGAAAAGGAGGAAGAGACTCTCAGTTTCTTCAGCCTCTCCTCTCAGGACATCTGGACCCAGAAGAGACTCCTCTCTGTGTCCCCATCTCTCATGGCTTCCAGACCCTCCTCATTCCTGAGGGTCAAAGAAGTTTATCTTCCAGTGTTGAACAGGGGCTTTCCTAGTTGCTCATAAATGGTGACTGGGATTCAGGTATGAGGACAAGGAAGAATCAAAGGCCCAAATTCCAAAGAATGTGACAAGCCATGGGATCAGAGCCATTCCTTGAAGGCACACAGAGACACCTCAATGGTCCTGCTACCTTCATCCATCGACCCAGCCCTTTACCATCACATTTCGTAGAAGGTGACTAAGATTGGGTGGTAGACGAGAAGAACATAATAGGATTTGTGGGGTCTCCATCTAAGGGGACAGTGTTGGATCTTTAGCAGGGAATAAGAAATTGAGAGTCAGAGGATGATCTTATGGTTGTGAGATCTTATGCTTGTGCATAATAAGGATGATTTCTTGAGGGCCAAATGGTCACCATGGAAGGTGTCCAATGTGGGGTGCAAGAGAACCCAGAACAAGCAGCATTGGCAAACGTGGGGATAGGGAAAGAGCCTGACCCATCATTGGGGAGACCTCCACAGGGTCCTTCAAAGAACACACACATAGGTGCCTTGGGAAAGCCAGCGTTTGGAGCCACCTCCCCTGCCCTTGCAGAGGAACTCAAAGGGTTGGACAGAAAAGGGATGGCGAACAACAGAGATTTCCTACAAGGGTCATGAAGAAACACAACCATTTCCCTGTCCTTCATTCCTGTATTCCTTTATTTTTGACTAAGGAGGTGGTAGGTGGTGACTAGGAAGAGGTGACTAAGAGGAACTCCCTTTCCACATCTCCTGAGAGGAAGAGGGGGTTTAGGCAGCAGACTTTCCCCACCTCTCTGGGCCGACTTTAGGTGTCTTGGGTCATAAAACCTGGTGTTTCAAGGGAAGTGCAAGAGTATACATTGCTCGAAGATTCAGGATTTTGATTGGGTTGAGGGCTTTTTTATTGCCTTATAACGGAAATAAACGGCAAGGTTGGAACCTCCCCCAAATTTTTGTTAAGAGCTGGAAAGCAAGATTTGGCGTAAACATGTTAAGGGTTTGATAAGAAAGAAAAAAAAAAAAGCCATTTCCTCTTTGTATCCCCACAAGTTAAGCCTTCAGTCAACTGACTTCAGCTGATTTGCCTCCCCATCTTAGAGACCAGTTGTCTTAACAACTTCAGACCAAGAAGAGGAGACATAGTTGGGTTAGGAAGACAGAAAAGGGTGGAAAACAAACTTGGCGATCACTGTGTTTCCAGCTCTCCCGCTGGCTCCTCGCCTCTCACACTGTACACACAGGAGGACCTAATGCTTTAGTTCTCGGTCATCCTCTCTTTTTCTTTTACACTCAAGGAAGAGCATTTATAACCTCTTGATTATTCACGCCCCACGTTGCACACCCATTTAGAGCATTCAGTTCAATGATTAGTATTTTCAGGTTTTGCAGCCATCATCGATTTTAGAAGGTTTTCTTCATCTCAGAAACCCCTTGCCCCTTAGCTATTGTTCCTCTGTCTCCCTGTCTTTCCCACCCCGCACTTAGTGTGGGGCTGCTGTGGGACTGCTAAGTCACCTCCTGTCACTCTGCTCACATCACATGGACCAGCCACATGAGCCTGCCCTGTGCAGGTCCAGTCCCCTTTCCCCTCAGGGTCTTTGCAAGTGCTATTCTCCCCACAAGGAATATCCTTTCAAGCACTCACATTCCAACTGGGCTAGAAACCTGCCACCATGCAGGGGTTCACTTAATGTCACCTGTTCAGGGAAGAACGTCTCTGTGCCCTGGAAATTCAGCAGGTCCCCTCACCACTGAGTCATTTTCTAGTTTATCACAGTGCTTGCTCTTCTTATTGTTAGCTGCAACTATTTGTCTGATGATGGGTGATTGCCTCTCATCTCCCACAGGGCGGGATTCTGTCTGGTTTTGCTCGTGACTATAACCTAGAGCCTAGAATAATGCCTGATACACACCGGGGGCTCATTGTCTACACAATGAACAGAGGAATGAATAAGACAAAGCACTGAGAGTCCTGGCTTCAAACCCATCCCTGCTACTTGCTAGCCCTGTGACCCTGGACCAAGAGCCACTTAGGACTTTTTAGATCTCGTCTTCATCTGTACTCTAGGAACCATACTGCCCGTGAAGATGTATGTGAAAGAGCTGTGAGACTGCAGCTAGGCCACTCGCCCGCTGATGAGTTGTTCTACTAGCTGGTGTTAGTGGGTGCAGGCAGGGAGATACCCCCGCCCACATCCCAGGCCCCATCAGGCCAGCTCACCTGGAGACACGTCCAACTGAAAGCCCACCAAAGGGTAGAGATGCCCAGAGCTGTTGCGCATGCACCAGTACCGGCCCGAGTCCTGGCGCTTGAGGGCCACCATGGTGACGTGAATCACCTTGGCCTTGTCATCATCCTGCAACAAATAGGGTGGCCCTGGCACCCAGCCCCGGATGAGCCGAGGCTCGCACTTCTTCTTCCTGATTTTGCACCAAATCTTGCCGTCAATGTGATTTTTGTGGCCTTTGTAGGAGCACTGCACAGACAGTGTGTCCCCGTCAAAGAACTTCAGCTTGGAGTACAGGCTCTCGGCAGGGGCACCTGGGGACACATGACATGTTCAACAGGGTCTGGTCAGAGAGGAAGGAGGAAGGAGGCATCTTGAAAGTGGTCGCTGGCAAAGGGGCAGGAGGTGACTTTGGTCCTGTTGTCAGGAACCCACATGTTGAGGGAGAAACACAGACCTGGGAGAGTGGCCCCAGTCTGAGGGGAGAGACACGGACCCCCTCCTTCAGGGAACCCCCCATCTGTTGGAGTGGACACCAGCTGGGCTCTTTGGCAGTTCCCAGACTGATGACCAAGGTCGTAGTCCTAGACCCTTGGGGAATCCGAGAATGACCACAAAGATAAAGGGCTGGTCCTCAGAGAAATTCCAACCTGATGGCGGAGGCACATTCATAGCCCCCAATAAGTGCCCGGTCTAATGGAGGAGACACAGGGAACTCCATCAGACACAGCCCCTTCTACACAGCGTGCTCTAGTGAGACCAAGTGATAAGTCCCGTCTTCAATGCCTTCTGCCAAAGATCAAGATCTTGCCCTCAATGAGACAGATGCAACAGAATCAAACAGAAGTCATTAACTTACGGCATTCCAGACTCAAAACAACCTAGGTAGATAAAATAATTCAGTATCTGAAAACATTAAGGAGTTATTTACTTCACAAATAGGTTCACAATAGTCATCTTTTAAGAAGCAAGCTGTCTTATTGCCTTTAGGTGGTGCTTACTTTTTAAAATATTCCAGTAACATACAGCACATAGATTAAATATGCCCCAGTGTTCACACAAATTCCTATAGAGTGCACAACGAAGAATTCTACAATCGACTCGCCCTGGTGGAGTAGCAGCCAGTTCCCTGCCTCTGGCCGAGCACAATCCACATACTTCCCAGGAACGCAGGTTCATGTCCCAGGGTCAGTGGGAACAACCAAGATGTACGACTAAAGTAAAAATAAATAAAAATTCTTCTTCCTCCTCTTTCTTCCTGCCAGTTTGCCTACCTGCCTTCATTTCTGCTTGTACCTTTCCTTAAAAAAAAAAAAAAAAAAAGAATTCTACAGTTCACCTAGAATATGCTGCATTCCAGGCCTTCCTCATCCAATCTGGAGGGAGAGGGTAGAAGTAGGGTTAGGAGTGGTGAAAAGGGACAGAGAGAGGGACAACTTTGTCCCTCTACCCCTCTTCCACTCTAAGCTCGGCACTTACTCCTCTATGACCCACAAAACCTGTACACACACACACACACACACACACACACACACACACACACACACACACACCTTTTTCCCATTTTGGAGTCTAAACAAACATGGGCTCATGCTCTGGTTCCACCACTGCTGAACCTGTAAACAGATCGATCACATCATGTCTCTGTTTCTTTCTCTGTCTGGGGCTGGCAGTGAGAACAATGGCCCAGGACATTTTCTTGAACATAGTAGGTACTCTATGCATGCTTTGCAGTATATATGCCTAGAGCCATATATGACGGTCAAGGGTCCTGCACCCAAGATGTCTGCCTCAGTTTCCAACCCAGCTGCCACTAGAGGCTCTTGAGTAAACTCACCCCCTCTTTGAGCAGCACCCATGCCCACTAAACATAATAACATAATAATGCAGTTATTTTGGAAGTGAGTATTTTGGGATCCCCAGGCTGACTCAGCAGAGACACTCTTCTCCCTGGCCAAGAAAAGGGCTCTATGAGGGGAGGTGCATGGGTGTCAACACTGTAGAAAGGATCTCCAGGGTTCTAAGCCCACCGTCCACCCGCTCACAGGCAGTGGGGAGAGGGTTCTGCCAAGGCCGCGATGCCCAGAAATGCACAGGAAGTGGTTACTGGTTGCCATGGCAGTGAGGAGGCAGGATTGGGTGAGGCCCCTCAGGAGAACTGGCAGCTGCGGGTGGGAGAGGCCTTCAGGGGTGGCTTCCCTTCAGATAGGGGTGTACCCCAGGGGGTAGTGGCATCATCATTCTGAGAAAAAGCGAGCGCAAAGCCACACATGTGGTACAACGATTCCTGTAAGAATCAAACAAGGCCTTTCTGACAGAGGCCAAGGATTTTTGCGTGAGGACATTGAGTGTCCCTGCCAGAGGTCCTGATAAAGTGGCCCATGGCAAGAGGACCCAGGGCTTTTTCTTAGTTATGAGGCCCGGTGAGCTTTGCCTGAAGCCAGATATGAAGATGGAACTTCTACAGGTCTTTGGTAAGGAGCTAGTGGCCAGCCCAAACCTCCCCTTCCTTCAACCCCACAAATATTAACGAGATCACAGGGCAGCAAAAAATCCCTTCCCTTCCCGCTAAGCCAGCCTACCTGTCCTTGCACCTGAGACGTGGCCCTGGAACCACAGCAGCAGAAGCAACAGGAACATGGTGGCCATGGCTCCATCCACTTGGGGATAGTCACAGGCCAGCAGGGAGTGAGGACCCCCAGGGATCCAAGATTAGGGCCTCAGGTCTATGCAAGACATGCCACTTGAGTGTGTCAGGGAAGGACCTGGGTTCTAAAGTGCAGCTGCCCATTTAGGGAAGTGAGGAAGTGGTGGGACCCACTGAGACCAGCAGACCGCAGGCCCCACAGAGCCTATGGGAGGGCGGCGAGAGCTGCTGGGCCCGCCCCTTCCTCGAGACTTCAGGCAGGTGTGGCTGCTCCACCCAGCCAAG
Source organism: Solenodon paradoxus (assembly GCA_004363575.1). NCBI lineage: Eukaryota > Metazoa > Chordata > Mammalia > Eulipotyphla > Solenodontidae > Solenodon > Solenodon paradoxus. Next base: position 11,065 of record RJWH01008897.1, on the reverse strand, counting down.
GGCTCCCCAGCCCAGGGAGGGCTCCCAGGGTCAGAAGACTCCACACACTCGCAGACTCCCAGCGGGGGGCCTCCTAGTCTGTGGCAGGGTGTCATCTATGGCACTGATGTCAGTTTCTGGAACCTCAGGTACAGCCTTCCCTGGAGTCTTCTGGGCACAGGGACCTGGGGATATAGGCTATGAGCTGGGAACAGGGCATGTTCACGCTGGTATCCACATGCGCTTTCATAGGAGGCATCTGTCAATGCCTGCAGTCACTCTGGCATCACAGATACTCTCATTTCTGGCTCCCTGCCCCTATAGTTCCCAGATTCCCAGTCAGTCAAAACAGCAACACATGCTGGCGCTTGCAAACAATTCCAAGCAAACTTACATGCAATCTGGCTTTTGTCACAGTTAGGGTGACAGGGGGGAAATGATGCAAATTGGAAGGCTCAGAGCATAGCGGTTGGCTTCAGGGAGGGGCTCCTGGCCTGTCAATGTTAGGACACACACACACACACACACACACACACACACACAGTCTCTTCTTTTTGAAGTCTTCTCATCCTAATCCCTCTCTACTCACCCACCAGCTCTCTCCACACTCCTATTCCTTTTGCAGGCTCCCTAAAGGACACTAACGCTTCCCTCCCCGACCTCTTCCCAGAAACCACGCCCCCAGCCCTTCTTTCCCCCTGGCCCTGGCCCCCAGCCAGCACACAGGCATGCCCACCCAACTTCCTCTCCCTCAACCCTATCTCGCCTATACAGCCACCCGGTTCCTGCTGAAATGACCCAGCATTCAGCCCAAGACCCCACCCTTCACTTAGTCACCAGAATCAGAAGGATAGACTTCTGACAGTCAGGACCTATGTCATAGGCTACTTTGGAGTCTGTGGACTCAGGTGGACCCCTAGGACTGTGTGCTCCCCCTACTCGCCTGTACCAACTTTCTCCTCTCTGCTGGAGCTCAGAATATGATGTCTTCACATGTGCATGGCCACAGTCTTAAACTGGGTTTGAACTCCCAAATCCCAGTCCAAAGAAGTTTTATCTCTGCTGGCCCCAAACTTTCAGACTCTTAATTGATTCATGTGTTAATTCATTTGTTTGTTCATTCTTAATAATCTTCTGGGCTCCATGTGGGGCCAGGCACATACTCTAGAGGCATGAGATACAGCTGTCACTTTGGCCTCTTTGCTCCAAGAAGACTGTTCTGTTCTGTTCACGCTTCCTTTTCCAGTCCTTGCACCTGCGCTCAGGTCCCTAGGTGCAGAGGCCAGCTCCCTGCCCAGTACTCGTGGTTTCCTCCTTCCTATCCCGCATCCAAACAGTAAAAGGCTTCAGGAATTGAGAGGGTCTCAGGTGTCTCTTGTGAGGGCTTCATGCACCTCCAGTCAATGCCTCAGTGAAACCCCTCAAGCTTGACCGCCTGAGTGAGGCACAGCCAGCAACGTGACCACTGCGACAGCTGTGCTGATAAGAAATGTGAATCAGACACTCTCAGGTGGAAGTGTAAACTGGATTCAGCATTCCTTGAGGGGAAATTTGGGAGGATGTATCAAGATTTCTAAAAAACGTGTATACAAAAGTCTTTTAAAATTGAAGTATAATTGACATATAGCATTATATCTGTTTCCTTTGTCCAACATAATGTCTGTGTACACTAAGCTTTTGTGTGTGAAGTCAGTTAACACAGTATTATATTCTTATTTTTATGCTGATTTTTTCATTAAAATTTAAGTTCTGATTTACATTGAGTAAACGTCACCCTTTTCAAGTCAAACATTCTCAGAGTTTGATAACCCCATAAATATTTATAGCCACCAGCATAATCAAGACAAAATATTCTGTTAGACTTAACAGTTTCCCCCTGTCCTTAGTCATCATCCCCTTGTCCATCTTCAGTTCTTAGCAAACACCGAGTTGGCTTTTTTCCCCCTGCAGAGCCTTAACTTTTCCAAAATGCTATAGAAATGGAATGATACAATATATAGCATATTAAGTTGGCTTCCTTCCCTTAGTATGATGCATTTGAGATGTGTTGGGTATATGAGGAGTTTGTTCCTTGTTGCTAGTAGGATCTCGGAGGGGACAGTCTAGCTCAAAACCCATAGGGCGGTGTGCAGATGTATGAGTGAAACTAACTAGCAAAACCAGAAACTTCTAAGAGCAAGGACCCCAAAGACCAAGAACCCCACCTGAGCAGCTTGAGTCCAGGACACACCCCTAGATATTCACCCTGTTTTCACTCCAGGTAACCTGGACACACCCAGGAAGGGAGACGCCCCCACCCCTCATAATATAGTCAAGAATCCGTCTTGCCTGACTGACAGGCAGGCAGCACTGGTCATACACACACGTGCATTCCCTTGATGGAACTTTCCTGGCCCACAGGATGCTGAAACTCACTGTTTCTGCTTTTAATAAACTTGATGTGTGTTCCTGACCAAACGACTCTCTCCACTTGTTCTTTCCGGATGGACCCGGCATCTCATCAGTGTGTCTTGCTCAACCTCACCAGCATCAGTATGCATGGATTGCATTTTGTTTATCTATTTCCTGGTCAAGGGATATTGGATTCCGGCTTTGGGTTATTACAAGTAAAATGACTAAAAATATTTGTACTGAGGCTTTTGTGTGAATTAGATTTGTATTTCACTTGGATTAAATACCTAGAGTTGGATTTCTGCATTGTATGATAAGATTATGTTTAATTTCAAGAAACTGACCAAATATTTTCCAAGGTGCCACACCACTGGCATTTCTGCCAGCAATATTCTAGTTGACTCCTATCCTTGGTGACATTTTGGTATTGTCACATGTTGGTCTTGATGTGTAGTGGAGCTCTTCATGGTTTTATTTTTCTTTTCTCTGATGACTGATCTGGAGCATAATTTACTGAACTTATTTGTCCTCAACATCTTAATTGAGATGGTGTCAGTTCAAATATTTTCCTCATTTTTTTCATTAGGAATTTTCTTTTAATTAAAGACTCTAGGGACAGGAAGCTATTCTGTTCCAGTACATAACGTACAGCTTTAACATAGAGTAAAATAGACATCAGAGAGTCAAAAATCTACACCAGCACTGAGTTCCTTCACAGCAGGCAAACAGTGAAGTAGACTTTTGTTTACTGGCATTGAGATTGTAACACATTTTTACATGCAGTAAGTTTTTTGGTAGATTTAGTAATTTGTTAGAATTACAGGATTTGCAAAGGAAATGAGTAGTAAAATATTTCACGTAAAATTTGAGGATGTGCTTCTCACTATCAGTTATTTATATAGACTAAAAGTCAATCCTAATAAGCTTTTAAAATATTGCCTCAAAACTTACCAATTAACCTCAGTGTGTTTAGACACATACACACAAAATGCAAATACAGTAAAGTAGGGTAAATTAACTTTTTAAATATGTTTCATGATATTTCTAGTAATTGAGCAGATGGACACTAATCTGAAGGATGTGGAATTCTTTAAACTCCTGGTGGTACTGCTTTCTCCTCTCCATCCCCCTCCGGAGTCCATCTATAAGGCAATTTTTTAGAACAACTTTCCTATGTATGTTAAATAAGTGCATAAACAATGACAGCAATGATTTTTTAATTATTGCCACACCACAATATCTATGTTTTCATATATGAAGAATGTTTGTGTTAACAGATAATCAAATTAAATCACTCACTACAAAAAAGGAGAAAAATAACCACTATGGAGAAAGGAGTGCCAAATGATTTTTATCTGCCAGGACACTGAGACCCAGTATGTGTGATATGATATAATTTTGTTTTGGGTTAGATTTTAAAACTCTGATGTGTCTCCCTCCATGCAATGAACTCTTGTCCAACAAAGTAGTTTTGTATTTTGACTTAACTACACATCAAAAATTTTAAGACATTTTTCTTTTAAAATAAGACAGTTGTTCCCATTGTGGATCCAGGATTGAAGTATTTTAACAGATGCTGAGTGACTTAGAAGATTCATGTCATAATCATATAATTATGTATGAGGCTATGTCACTTAAGTCACCTGCACTGTTCTAAACTCACCATAGAGAGATTTAAAATAAATAAAGTGTTTAAACTTTCTCTCATAGATGAGTTCTGAATTCAGAAGGCTTTCTATTCATACAGCTGCCATGAAATCAAGAGCTTGTGGTGAGGGTGGCTTTCATCAAGTAGTCCTCTCCTACGACAGGACAGGAATGACACACTGCATAGAAGAATTGGCTTTCTCTGAGGATGAGGTTGCAACCTCATCCTCAGAGAAAGTTGGAAATGTCTCTGTAGGTTCTCAACTTCTTCATTTAACAAGAAGTTCTTTACATGTGTTATGAACAGGTTCCTGTAGTTTCATCTGTGGTTCCACCTTAGCTAATATCCCCCCCAGAGCTCTAGGTGGAGAACTATGCCTCCTGGATAAATGATATAATTTGCATAGATCCCACAGAGAGGATTAGCTATTTATATAAGACCTTAGTGACACCCTTTTCTATCGGAAAATTCCCTTCTTCTATCTGCTGCTCATTGTCCCAGAGCAATGTTCCAAATAGATAGCTATACACATGGTCCAAAATGGTCACGAGAAAATATTCATTAAATTCAAATGTGATAGGAAGCTGTCTTGTCATTTGCCAGTCAATACACTGAAGAAGAAAGGTGAGCTGTCACCTTCGGCGTGTCACCTTCTTAGCTCCATGCCCAAGTTTTAGTTGGAATCATTGTCCAAAGCTTATCTATTCTTTACCTATGCTCATATATTCTGAGGAATTCGAGTCCTCAGGTGATTTGAGAGTATCCATCCACATGAGCATGATAAGGAAGGTCAGCTGAGCTGTGCGATCCCAGGCATCACTGCAGTGAACCCCCAGATGCTTTCCTTCACCCACGCATTAGCAATCCTCAGGGCCCCTGCAAGAATAAGCTTGATATGTTCTAGTTAGTGGTAGACTGCCAACTGGACAATCAATGAGTCTCCTCAAAATTGGGGTACACGTGCTCCTTGACTTTTTGTTGTGATTCTCTCCTCACATAAATATCATGGAATCTAGAGACACTAGTTCTACAATTTGATAGACAACTTGACTGTCATAACCTCCCCCTTTTGCCTTATTGTCAACAGCATTAACACTTGATCAGGCGTCCACTATAAAGATGTTATGAAGTTGGGCATGGGATTCCATGATGTCTTGAAGGTACTTTTCATCTTATTGGCTTTGTTTCCCCTCGCTCCTTCTACGGTCTGGCTACATTGAGTGATTGTGGATGGATATTCAGGATGAATCCATGATAACACTGGGATCCAGTCCCTTGAACTAAAAGATGCCACTGTCTTTAATTCTTCACCAGGAATATCTGCGGGCACAACAGAGAGAGCAGGGCATGTCACAAAGTGCATATATCTACTTGTTCTCCAGTTGAAAGAGGGTCAAAATGTAGAGAGTTCTAAATTTGTCTTTTAGATTATAGCCAACCTAAAGAGTATGAAGTACTATCTTTTGATTTTGATTTGCATTTACCTATTGAGCATTTGTATTTTTCCTTTGGATAAATATCTTGTCAGATGTTTCTCCCAATTTTAAGCTGGGTTATTTGTCTTTTAAGGACCTGAAAAATGTGCCACTTCATTCAAGTCTCTATGGTTTTAAAATGAGAAATTCTGTTATTCACACTGAAGTACCTTTTAAAGTCATACATTGTTACCATTTGTTTTAAGATTTTTTTATCTTTAGTTTTCAGAAGTTTACTGACATCTTGTGTGTTTCTTTGAGTTTATTCTTATTTTATAAGGTATTTCATCTAGCTGGATTTGTAGCTTTTTATCTTTTGCCAAATTTTGGGAGTGTAAAGCATTTTTATTCAATTATTTTTTAAGTCTCACACTCCTGGGATTCTGATGATGCCAATATTAACTTTTTGTTATTATTGTCCCATCGATCACTGAGGCTCTACTAATTTTTTTAATCTATTTTCTCTCTGATGCTCAGATTGAATAAAGTCTTTTGATATGTCTCTTAAGTTCACCAATTCTTTCCGGCCATCTCCACTCTACCATAGAGTTCTTCCATGAACTTTATATCTGATGATTGGATTTATTATTCCCCAAATTTCCTTGTACTAGTGATTTCTAATTTAATTCCATTTTCTGGAGAAAACAATTTTTTTATGGTTTCAAAGTGTTTTGTTACTGCTACCACTGATGGCACATGGCAATGCTTGTTGGTACCCTAGTTTAGAGGTGGGTCTAGGAGTGAGGGGAGAGGCCCAGGGTCTCACTGCTGTCACTGTGGCTAGTATATCAGTTCACACATGGATCTTTCCAACACCCAGTCCGGGCATATGAGCAATGAAAAGAAAACTCAGGAAATGGACCATGTTGTCACAAGTCCTGGGGTGTCTAGCCAGCTTCCTCCTCCCTTGGTTTTTAGAATCCTTTCATCATTATCTTTTGAGTAATTGATAAAATATCTAGTTACATTTAAAGGAGAGAATCAGGAAAATGTAAGTTACTCCATCTTGTTTGGGAATCAGAACAATTTGTGTTTTTATTAGTGAAGTGTAAGAGTTCTTTACATATTCTAGACATGAAACATGATTTGCAAATATGTTCTTCAGTTCTGTGGGTTGCCTTTTACTTTCATGATGGAATCATTTTTAGTACAAAAGTTTTTAATTCACATCAAGTCTGTTTTTTTTCTTTTGGTGTCGTCTTTAAGAAGCCATTGTGTAATCAAAGGTTGCAAAAATTTATTCCTGTGTATTCTTCTAAAAGTTTAGAGTTTTAGCTCTTAAAGTCTCAGATCCATTTTGAATTAATATTGTGTACAACAAAGTGTGACTCCAGCCTTATTCTTTTGCAAGTGGATATCCAGTTATTCCAATCTGTTCAACCCATTTGTTGAAATGATACTTCTTTCCTCATTGAATTGTCTTGGTATGCTAGTCAAAATCATAAATCTTAAGGTTTATTTCTTGACTCTCAATTCTATTCTAGTGATCTATATGTCTAAGTGTTAAGCCAGTAGCATACGTTTTAGCATATATATAGTTGTGTAGTATATATATATATATATATATATATATATATATATATATATATATATATAGTTTAGCATATAGTTTTGTAGTAAGCTTTAAAATCAGCAAGTGTGAGTCTCCAACCTTATTCTTTTTCAAGATTGTTTGGCTGTTCTGAGTCTCTTGCATTTCTGTATGAATTTTAGGATGAGTTTACCAATTTTTAAAGAAGAGCCACCTAAGATTTTGATAAGAACGTGTTGGGTCTGTTAATCCGTTTGGGGATCTTGCCATGTTAACAATGTTAACGGTTCTAATCCGTAAGTATGATATAGATTAATTTTTATCTTTAATCTTTCAGTAATCATTTATAGTTTTCAGTGTGCAAACTCCTATTGTTGCACTTCTATTGCCAATTTCAAAATATTTTAATCCTTTTGATGTTTTCATAGTGGAATTGAATTATTATTATTTATTTTCATGGAGTTCATTGCTAGCATATAGGAATATAATTTGATTTATCAGTATTTACTTTGTCTTTTACAATCTTGCTGAATATATTTATTAGCTTTTTAGAATGTTCTTTAGGATTTTCTATATATGCTAGTAGAGATAGTTCTATATTTTATCTAATCTAGATGACTTTTATTTCTTTCTCTCGCCTAATTGCCTTAGCTATGAACTAGAAGAGGTAAGAGTGGACAAAGTTATCTCATTCTTGATCAAAGGGGGAAAATTTTCATTCTTTCAGCCTTGATCATATTAGCTGTGGAATTTTCATAGATGCCCTTTTTTAGGCTGAGGAAGTTCCTTTCTATTTTTCTTGTGTTAAAGGTTTTTCTTTTTTAATGATGATAGGTGACCGGATTTTGTCAAATGCTGTTTTTCCATCATTTGAGCTGATTATGTGGTTTATTTCCTTTATTCTTTTTATATGGTACATTACATTGACTGCTCCTCCTCTGTTGAACCAACCCTGTATTTCTGGGATACAGCCTATTCAGTCAAGGTGTATAACTATTTTTTAATTTCCTTTTCCAGTATTTTGTTGTGGGTTTTTGTATATATGTGCATAAAATATATATAATATATATTCTTATATACTTACACATATACATATATGTCCATAACAGATGTGGTCTATAGTTGTGTGTGTGTGTGTGTGTGTGTGTGTGTGTGTGTGTGTGTATGCAATGTCTGGTATGAGGGTAATAGAGGTAGCACTGAATGACCTGGATATGTTTTTTCATCTATTATTTGGAAGAGTCTGTAAAAATTTAAATTAATTGTTATCAATATTTGTTGAAATTCACCAGTAAAGACATTGTACTCTAGAATTATCTTTGTGGAAAGTTCTTTTTATCAGTAATTCAATCTATTGTTATATTCAGATTTTTGAGTCAATTTCATTGGTTTATGTGTTTCAGGGAATGCTGTCCATTTCAAAAGGACAAATGTTTGGCTTTATTAATTTTCTCTGTTGTTTCTGTATTTTCCATCTCATTTATTTCCTATCTAATCTTTTTTCGCTTCTGTTCTTCTGCTTGATTTGGGTTGAATTTTCACTTCCATATTCTAGCTGCTTAAAATGGAAAGTTAGGTAACTGATTTGAAAACTTTCTTCTTTTTATAGTAGACACATTTTCAGCTATAAATTTCCTTCTAAACACTAGTTTACAGCATCCTTCAGGTTTTAGTATATTGTGTTTTTATTTATATCCCTGACAAATTATTTTCTAATCTCCCATAATTTCACATTTGACCCATAGGTCAACTAGGTATGTGTTGTTAATTTCTACATATTTATGACTTTACAAATTTACTACTGCAATTGATATCTAATTTAATTCAATGTGATTAGAGAACATTTGTATGATTTTAAGTTAATTGAGGTTTTTTAATAGCCTCATGTATGATTTATCCTGTGCCATATGCACTTGCAAAAAGTCTATTCTAATATTTTGAAAGTGTAGTGTTTGGTAGAAGTTTGTTAAGTCTCACTGGCTTATAGTGTTGCTCAGGTCTTCTATTTTATTGAAAATCCTTTGCTTAGTTTTCCTATTCATTATTGAGAGTGGGTCTTCGAGGTTTACAATGAGTATTGTTTGTCTGTTTCCCCCTTCTGTTATGTCAGTTTTTGTGTTTTGAGATTCTGTGATATATATAGATAGATCTATCTATCTATCTATATATATACTTGACACATCTTCCTGATGGATTGACCTTTTGATTATGATGAAATAGCCTAGTTTTTTCTAATAACAGTTGCATATTAAAAATTATTTGATATTGATATAGACATACCAACTTTCCTTGATTACTGCTTGAATTATATATCTTTTTTCCATCATTTTACATTCAATCTATTGGTATAGTTGAATATAAAATGTGTCTCTTATAGAGAGCATATAGTTCGTTCATTTTTTCCCATGTTCCAATCTTTATTTTTTGTTTGAAATATTTAACCATTTACACTTAATGCCATTACTAATATATTAGGAGCTATATCTTTCATTTTGCTCTCTTTTTTACTTGCCTTATGTAATTTTTTGCTTTACTCCTTTTAATTGCTTTGTAATATACATTTCGTGATATTGAATTCACACCTCAGTCTGTGTATTTTGCATCACAGCCACTACCAGTTATAGTGCTCTTTGCCACTGCCTTGTTCTCTTCCATCTTTCTTCCCTTCTCCCTCCCTCCAGGTAGACACATTTGGGGGTCATGCAAAGTTTGTTGAGATTTGCCTGTTCGTTTTGTTTCTTTATACTCCACATAAAAGTAAAATCATCCTGTACTTCTCTTTTTCTTTCTGGCTTATTTTTCTTAGTATGATCCTCTCCAGTTCCATCCAGGTTGTTGCAAAAATTACAACTTCCTGTGTTTTAACAGTTGCATAGAATTCCTTTGAGTGTGCAGTATATACCACAACTTCTTTATCCAAGTCATCTGTTGATTGGAATTTATGTTGTTTCTATGTCTTGGCTGGTGTGAATTGTGCAACTATAAACATAGGAGTGCATATATTTTTCCTGATTAGAGTTTTTGCATTGTCTGAGTATATGCTTGGAAATGGGATTGCTGGATCAAATAGGTTTATCTTTTTTTTTTTTTTTTTTGAGGGATATCTCTGTACGTTTTCCAAAGAGTTTACACTAATTTACATTCCCACCAACAGCAAAGGAAAGTTCCTCTTTTCCCCACACATTCTCCAACACTTGCTGTTTCTAGCCTTTTTGCTAAAGGCAATTCTCACTGGTATGAGGTGATATCTCATTGTACTTTTTATTTTCATTTCTCTGATGGTGAGTGATGAAGAACAATTTTTTCATGTGTCCGCAGGCCATCTGTATATCTCCTCTAGAGAGGTGTCTATTCCGCTCTTCTGTTCATTTTGTGAGTGGGCTGCTTGCTTCTTTGTTGTTGAGGTGTCTGAGCGCTTTATATATTTTGGAGATTAAACTCTTGTTATATGTTAAGCAAATATCTTTTCCCATTCAGTGGGTCGCCTTCTGGTTTGGGTGGTGGTTTCTTTTGCTATACAGACAGCTTTTAGTTGGACGTAGTTCCAATTATTTAGGCTTACTTTCTTTTGCCATAGGTGTCATTTCCCTAAAGACATCTTTGAGGTTGATGTTATGGAGCATTTTTTCCTACATTTTCTTGTATGTATTTTATAGTTTTAGGTGTTATGTCCAGGTCAGTCTTTATCTAATTTGAGTTAATTTTTGTGTAAGGTGGGTGTCGGGCTCAACTCCTAAGGTCAGGGCTGGAGGAAGGGACTGCAAAGGATTGAGAAAAAGAAGGAAAGAACGAAACAGACCAAATAGAAGAAAGCTGGGTCAGGGGGTAAAACTATCCAGAGGGGGGATGCGGGGTTCTTGCCCCAAATAGACACACACACACACACACACACACACACACACACACACACACACACACCGCCCCCTCCCAGTCACTGAATTCTCCTGTATTTATTGTCTTTACACCAGGCAGTCATTTACAGAAAAAATGCAAGAAGTAAATCGGCCATTCTAACAAACAATGTTTACAGAGTGATTTTAC
>RJWH01008896.1:0-26710 GCA_004363575.1 Solenodon paradoxus | reverse complement strand
ACACACACACACACACACACACACACACACACACACACACACAGAACACGCGCGCGCGCACACACACACACACACACATTTATTACATCACATTTTCTGCACACTCACATGCATACTACACACCCTTACTCTTACTTCACAGCCCACTCTCACAGCAGCCTGTGACCCTGCAGGAAGCCCTCCACTAGCTCAGGGGTTGCACCCTGGTTCTTCCCACCCAGCACAGGGGTAGAGGAACCCGACACCAACCCCTCCCTCCTCTCAGGAAAAACCTGGTGTGGGACGGGTGGGGAGAGGAAGGCAAATTCTCCTTTAATTGTCACCGACTTCCTTCAATTCTCAGCTGGACCCCTGCTACTTCCATGATCTTGGGCCAGTCCGTTAACCCTCAGGACGCCCTAATCTGTAAAATGGGTCTACAACACTCCTCTCACAGGACGTGTAAGGACTGAGATAACTTAGAAGGCAGCTGGCACACAGCGGGCACTCATGTGGGCTCCCTACGAGGCGGCAGCAGTTACTATTACCACCACCAACTCCAAACTAGAATTTGGCCAGCAGCCAGAGAGGGCTCACCCGGAGGCGTCGAGCCACAGTTGAGTGGCGGGCAGAGAGCGCGAAGAGGACACACCCCCTCGCTCCCAGACACTTCGGGACCTACACCCATCCCGGTGACGGTGGAGAAGGAGACTGGATCCCGACACCACCTGGGCGCTGAGGCTCCAGACGCAGAGAACGGTCCCTCTCAGGGTGTCCCCGCCCGCATCCGAGTCAACGCCCATTCGGTTACAGCCAAGGTCGCCCGCCTGGGCGCAGCGGGGCCAACGCTCCAGGGAGCATCTGCGACTAGAACGCCGCCCCCAGGGATCGCGGACCAAGCTTTCCAGTTCCCTGCTTCCGCGGGGGGGCACCCCAGGTGCAGAGAAACAACACATCCACACTTCTCTTGCGCTGCCCTACCCGAGAGCTCTACCCACAGTCCCCAGCCCCTAAGACGCACAGACCGAGCGCCCCGCGAGGGGGAGGTGTGGGGGCGGGGAGGGGGCAATTGCACAAGGTCCCAGCCCAGAGGATGGACTGGGAGGGGACCTCGGTCCCCTATGTGCCCACCCTTCTGGAACAACAACCCCCAGCCGCGGCGCCCGCGCTGAGCCCGCAGCACAGCGCCCGGGCCTTCCCGCGCCGGGGAGGGATGGCACACTGGCCCGCGTCCGCCCCGAACAAGGTACTCACCGATGGACACAAGCTTGATGTTCTCACGGTCCAGGAACTCGAGTGCCACAGACACGTTCTCCAGCTGCATCTGGCGGAAGGTGGGCCGCTGGTGGTACTTGCGGTACATGCGCTTCTGACTGAGCACCTCCAGCAGCGCGATAAGCCGCAGCCCATCGCTCAGGTCGGTCTGCAGGTTCCCAATGCGTTTGTTCACACATTTCAGGTGCTCGTTGCACCAGCGCGTGAAAGTGTTCTGCTGGATCTTCTTCCACGGCGCGTCCTCCGCTAGGTCCTTCTCGGTTACGGGCATCCTGGCGGCGGGGAGAACGCAATGCACAGCGAGCTACCGGGGACTGGCGTCGGGAGGCCCAAGGGCCAGGGGCGCGAGAACCAAAGCGAAGCGGGAGCGGGGTTCGAACTCGCTGCTGCCGGAGTCGTGGCCGGGGCTGCTCTGTAGCCGCCTGCCCCAGCCGCGCAAGCCTTCTGGCTCCACGCCTGCGCAGTGAGGCGACCCGCCCCTGAAGTCCCGCCCCGTCCCAACCCTCCGAGAGGAGATGCCGGTTCACGCTCGCCCTCTGACGTCTGAAATGGGTACTGCGTCCGACAATCTCTAAACCTGTCCAGGACCTCGCGCTCTGTGCTTACCTTCTCCGTAGTGAAGTCTGAAGGGAGACATGGGGCTACTTAAGTAGAGGTCGCCCGGTCCCAGAGTGAGGGGACGCGGTCCACTGTACAGAGTAGGCAGGAACCACCGGAGGGAACCACGGGCGAGGGTCAGGGGCGGCGGGGAAGGGCTCTTCATCCGAATATCGGATAGGATTCGATAAGGGTTTTGATTGAACTGTTGTGGCCGTCGCTGTTAGGCACTGGAAAACACCGTGAAAAAAACCTGACATTTTCTTATTCATATTAACTCATATGAATTATAATACAAAGTTGGCATTTATTGTGAGGCCCTCTTAGTGCCTGTGAACCCATGTAAATAAGGTAAACTTACTCCCTAACCTTGAGGAGTTCTTAGACTAGAGGAAGAGAAAGGCACCTATCCGTTATCATAAAGAACTGAGTAATAGCAATAGAAATGAACAATAATGCTTGCCATGTATATAAGTTTCCTATTGCTACTGTGAAAAATTACCAAATCTTTGTCTTAAAAAAAAATTGTTATAGTTCTGTCACAAAAAAAGTCTCATTGAACTAAAATCAAGGTATTGGCAGGATGCATTCCTTTCTAGAGGCTCTAGGGAAGAATAAATACATTTCCTTGCTTTTCCAGTTTCTAGAAGCTTCCTACATTCCTGTGGCTCTTCCTGCATCTTCAAAGCCAGTAATGCCAGGCTGAGTCTTTCTCATGCTGTCATCCTTCCGGTTCTCCATAGTCACATCTTCCTCTAAGTTTTATAAGAATTTTGTAATGACCTTGAGCCCAAGATATCTTAAAATCAGCTGACTAGCAACCTTAATTCTATCTGAAACCTAATTCCCTCTCACCAGGTAAGGTAATATAAAGAGGTTCTGGGTACTGAAATGTGGACATCTTCATGATGGTGGTGAGGCTGTTATTTTGTGGTGAGTATCTTCTCTATACTCATTCAGGTTCTGTACTAGGTCCTGGGATACCCAAGCCAGAGCACTAAGAGTCTTAACGCTTTTTCTCATCCTGGTGCAGTAACGGTTAGGTCCGCCACCTCCAAAGGAGAGCAGACCTCTTGGTTCCAGTCTCAAGTGGGGTGAAGGGGGAAGAGAAGGGGGTGGTGAATAACCACAGTGAACAATTGAATAAAAATAAAATATAAAATGCTTCTTCCTCTTCTCTCTTCCTGCCTGCCTGTCTACTCATCTTCATTCCTACCTCTACCTTTCCTTAAACAACAACAAAAAAAACCACAGTAACTAGCATTTACCTAGTACTTGCTCTGCTTCCTCTTTACCAAAAACTGCGCTAGACAGTTACTATTGACCCCATTTGACAAGAATTAACAGAAGTTAAGTAACTTGCCCAGGCCACACAGGACAATGAGAACTGGATCCATCTCCACAGGTTGTCCTGGACCCAGCAAGAAACACCTAACACAGGCATAGGAGAGGAAGGGCAAGGCAGATAGGATTCTTGGGGGAAGAGAGGTTGGGCAGGATGGAGAGCAAGTTCTTTCGGCCCAGGGGTTACTCAGTGGAAGCTAGCAGATTTGTCATTTGCATATAATGCTAAAGGGACCGTCTCATTGGCGCACTGGAAAATTGAGCATGGAAATGCTCAACATTCTGGTGGAGAGTGTATTACCTGGTCTGTCCCATAGTAGGGACACAATAACTATTTGCAGGCTGATTTACCTCTGGATTAACTCCAGAGTCTGTCCCCAGCCTGGGCCATGCCTCTGTCCATACATCTAAGCATCAGAATCACTAGAGGCAGTGATGGTAACCTTTGCTTCCCCCATACCCCTGACTCATGCTTTCTTCCACCCAAACTCATCCATCAAAATTTATCCAACAGCAGGACCTCCTCCCTGCTAGATGAAACTGGGGCTAGTGAATCATCTCTGTTCGATCAGCAACTGCAAAGTTTCCCCTTTTCTTTTTCTTTTTTCTTTAAGTAATATACAAGTGTATAAACTTTCAAACCAACTTCTCTAAGTATGACCTTATATTCACCACCCAAATTATAGTTTCTATCTCTCGCCATACAGTTGATCCCTTTTACCTGATTTACCTATCCTCCTTACACATCCCTTCGGGATAACCACTATTTTATTCGTATAGTCTAAAAGTATGTTTTATTTAATTTAAAGCATCATTTGTTTTGTTTCTTTAAGGACCACATATAAGTGACATTATAAAGCATTTGTCTTTCTCTATCTGATGCATTTCTTTAAGCAAAATGCCCCCTGGTTCCATTTGTGTTGTTGCAAATCTTTTGTAATAGAAGTGTAAGGTTCCCCTTTCTTATGTTTCTATTTTCACCAACTAAATAGGTTCTCCATGTAAATATCCAGCCCACTTCACTCTGAGCTGAGACATTCTGTCCTAGGATGAGTCCTGTGATTTTTCTCCAGTCAATCGGAAGAGCCCTCACCGTTCTTTAGGGAGCAATCTACGGGCGATGAAGTGAACTCAACAACCATGGTGAAGAAGGGTACTCAGAGACTTTAGAGACAAGAAAAGGAAAAAGATAAGCCTTCACATGGCTCCTTTTCAACATTTGATTACAAACTGATGAGGGCCAAACAATTTAAGGCAAGCATTTCTGCAGAGAAATTTTAGTCCGCACAGTTTTGTCTGACAAGTCCTTCGCACAACAAATAACCAATCTCTGATTTCTAAATTGTATTCAATCTTTTCTACCCAGAGTGGGAGAGTACAGAAAAAATAAAAAAAATAAAAATGCAGGCTTCGGGTGTGAATTCTGTCCCTCCTGACTTTGTGACCTTGAACATATAACCTTTGCAAGCCTCAGTTTTCTCATCTTGGTCATGGAGCTACACCTCCTCGGGTTATTAGATAATGCAAGCAAAACTCTTAGTATAATGCCTAGGACACAATAAACCCTCAATTAACGAAGCTGGAAACTGGACAAAATCAACAAACTTTATAACCAGTCCCTGATAAATCTGGAAAAACTGCATTCCCTTAGACATCAATCTGTCTCTGTAAGAAGCCATGACTCCTCGCCACGTCTGTTATTCACAGATGTTGACACCAATCTGCTACAGCCCTGAGAGAGCCTAGTCAGAATATGCCGACCAATAAAACATAACAGCAATAACCCCTACTTGTCAGTAAAGACCTGGCAAGACAGCAGTGGACGTGCAGACACCCACAAGAAAGAAGCTGGCTGACCTTGAAGATAAACATCTGGTGGAGGTTGAAGCACTGTGAGACAACTTCTCAAATTTAAGAAGGTTGCCAAATCAGCCCACCTGATTAGTATTGAAAGAGGTTCTTTATTCACGCAAGTGTACAAAAGTTCCTCTGAGCCCACCTCCACACCTTTGCTTAGGCAGTGTCCTCTGCCAAGTGTATCTCATTTCTCCCCTCTGACTTGGAAAAATCATGTCCATCTTTCAGTGTGTGACTCTCAATGTGAGATAGCACTACTTGTTTTACGCTGGTTTGGTAGCTGTTTTCTGTGGTCAGTTGCTCAAGAAAGGTGGTTGTCACTTCTGTCCCTTTCAGGGTGTAGTCTGGGATTTAAGACCTAATAGAAGTGTGCCCTGGTGGCTTAGTAGATCAGGTGGCTGGGCATGGTTCACGCACATCCCAAGGACCCAGGTTCTTGACTAGGGGCAGGGCCAAACAACCGAGATGAACAATTAAATAAAAATAAATAAAGCTTCTTCCCCATCTCAGCATGCCTGCTTATCTGCCTACTTGTCTTCATTCCTGCCTACACCTTTCCTTAAATATATATATATGTGTGTGTGTATGTATATATATGTGTGTATATGTGTGTATACATGTCTTGTAAGACTTGTAAGACCTAATAGAGCCTGCACTGTCCAATATAAATATCATGAGAATCACATTGTAACTTCTCATCATTAAAAAGTAAAATAAGACAGGTAAAATTAATTGTAATCATATATTGTAACCAATATTAGGATGACCAACTAGTCTAGATTTTTCAGGACTAAAGAGTTCCTAGGATGCAGGACTTTTGTTTTAGTGTTAAAATCAGGAAAGTCTCTGAGGAAACAGAACAAATTGATTACCCTACCAAATATATCCAAAAAAAAGATCATTTCAACATAGAGTCAATTTGTATATATATGTATATACTATAAATATTGCTATATGCATTTATACATGTATGTATATGTGTCTGTATATATATATATATTTAACTAGTACTATGTTTAAAATCTGATGTACATTTCATACTTAGAACATAGCTCAATTCAGGCTTGGCACGTTGCCAGTGTTCAGTAACTGCCTCTGGCTACCGGCAGTTACTATATTTGTGCCATCACAGATACATGCTTAGAGCTGGAGTAAACCCATGAAGAAGTTAAGAGACCTCTACTCTTATTAGGCTACTTGATCTGGAGATCCTCAGCCCCTATATGTGCCACCCACCTCCACGCTTCAAGAACCCCAGCTCTGAGAAAGGGGTCTCAGGTGAACCTACATTCCACAATTTTTTTGGTATCTTGGGGGCCACTACTACAATAGCATATCAGGATAATCATAACTTAAAAATAGCAGAAATAATAATAACAGAAGCTTCCACTTCTTGGGTGCTGGCATTATCTCACTTAATCATCACAACACTCTCAGGAGGTATCATTATTCTCATTTTACAGGGAAGAAAACTAAGGCTAAGAGAAAGTCACAGACCTAGGGTCACAAAGTGACAGAGATTGGACAATAATTAAGGGCTAAGAAAGACTAAGGACCCTACTACCCTGGCTTTGTTCCCTTGTATATATTAACAATATACCTCCTAGGGGTCTCTGATAAATGAGAGTCTATATATATAGCACTTAGCATGTAAGTACCTGCTGAGAGAGCTGACACTGCTGTTATTACTATGGTTACAATAGGATAAGATAATAATATGTCTATGATATAAGTGAACACCAACGCGTTAAGATGGAAAAGAGTTGCAGATTAGCAGCTTGTTTCCCAAAGGAAATCAAGATGGAGAACCAGGACTTGCAAAATGAATTTATGTTCTTCCCATTTGAATTTATGTGCTTCCCTCAGGGCTTGGGGACGAGGGGCAGGGCGGTGGGGGTGGGGGCAGGAACCTCTTCAGTGGTTCACACAGCCAGAAAGAAAGAGAAGCCTCCGCCTACTAGAGAGAAAGGAACTGGCTCTCAGCAGCTCTCTGGAGAGGTGGGAGGGCTCACCTCCTAACCCTGACTACAAAGGTCCCAGGACCACCTGGGTGGGGTGCTGGGAGAAGGCCCACTTTGGCAGGAAGAGGAGGGGTGCCTTTCCAGAAAGGGGTGGCAGAAGCAATGGCATTTTGGAGGCCCAAGGGCCCACCAGCCTGCCCGGCCCTGAGCTAGGTAGGCGGCTGTCTACTGGGAGAAGGCACAGGCCTTCACCCAATCCTTCCACTCACTCGCCAGCTAAGGTGGAGTTCAGAATGAACTGTCATGCTCATGAAAATCACACCATGGACTAAGTGGTTGTAGCTTTCTTCTCTTCTTTGATCCTACAAGCATGGTAAATGGTCACTTCTTAGTGCCAAGTACTGAGCAAAGTATCTTAAAATGGGTTATCTTTTTAATCTCAAGAACACTGTGAGCTTGGTGCTTATATTATCATCCCCAGGGAATTTGAAGCTGGAGGTGGGGGGACCAAGTCACTTGTGTTCGGTGTCACAATCTGGATTTGAACCCCGGTCTACCCAACTCTAGAGGCCGGTTCTGAGTCTTTAGCTCTTCAGCCTTTCAGAACCCGGACTGTCAGAAATATTATTAGTCTGTCAATGGTAAAAGAATGAATGGGGTGGCCACCATTCATCTGATATCTGTGTGCAGTTCATTCAGCGGATGGAGGGAGGGGCCTTCTCAGCCCCAGAAGGAACTCAAAGTCAGAGCAAGCCCACACCCCACCCCACCCCAGTCTTGCTGGAATCATACACACACACACACACACACACACACACACACACACACACACACACTCACTCACTCACACACAAAGTTTGGGAGTGACTGGGCTCTCTTCCTCCACCCAGTCTGGCCTTGGTTTCTTAGGAAGATTTATGTATGGGTCTGGTTTGTTTTTTTTTTAAGTGCAATTCAGACAAATACCACAGAGCAGTTTTGTGCTAAAGAAAACTCTGTCTAGCCACTGCTCACCTGGCAAATCCAGTCTGCCTTCCAACTGGAACAGAGCTATCCCTTTGTGGATTGCAGTACAGTTCTTATCTCATTGACTCCGCCCTCCCCCAGGGCCCTGCAATCCAAGATTAGTACTATTATTCTCAGACTGCTCAAGGACAGGGACTGTTTATCTTTGTTCCTCAGGTCTTAAAGAATGAAAATGTTTGTGACCATTTACTGGGCAAAGGCTCAAGGTCACAGAGTTAATGTCAGGGTCAAAGCTTCATGTCAGGGTTAGCTTCACGACTCCAAACGCTGTCCTCCAGTGCTCCTTTGGATATTCAAGGATGTTTACTAAAGCACTGTTTCTAACAGCCCGGAAGCCCTTCACATGCACTATAGCCTGGGTCCCCAAAGTATGGTCACTTGGGAGTACCTAGGAGCACACAGAGCCTCAAGCTGGACCTTCTGAATCAGAGATTCAGTTTAACAAGATCCCCAATGAGATTCATGTGCAGTTGACAAGCACTGCACTATCGCATACCCAGCAGGTGGACCAGTTTTTAAAAAATAATGTGAGGGACACAGTTGGGGGAAGTAGCCATTTGCTCAGGCACCTTTGTCTGAGTGCAGTCCACATATGTCTGCATCCCAAAGACCAGGGTTTGTGTCCCAGGGCTGGGGTGAACAACCAAGAAGAACAACTAAAATGAAAGAAATAAAGTGCTTCTTCCACCTCTCTCCTCCTGTCTGCCTCTGCTTGCCTTCATTCTTGCCTGCACCTTTCCTCAAAAAAAAAAAAAAAAAAAAAGAATGTGATTCATCACCTGATGCAGAAAGATCTCAGAATTAATTGATAAGAAAGAAATAAAAGCAGACCAATGGAATTTGTATGATCCAATTATGTATGCATTTTAAAAAATAAAAATAACACTAAAATATGTTAACATGTGCATAACATGGTTGATGAGCCAAGGGACCTGGGACCAAACTGCAATGGACTAGATGGAAACTCTGAGTCACTTAACTCAGGTTCCCATGTGGGACAGAGCTGTGCTAATAGTGACAGAGGGATAGCATATCCTTTGGGGGCCATTAGAACATTCTCTTCCCATTCTCATACTCGGGGCCACTCTTGGCTGTGCCACTGAGTCAGTCTATATAGGTGACAATTCTCTCAGGTCCTGGTCATGTCAGCTTAGTCCTTGACCACAGACTTAGAGGTCTGTTAGTACATCGCCTGAATCACTGCCTTTTCATACAGTCCCCAGGAAGACAACTTGAACTGCAGTTCGAGGACAATTCCAAAGAAGTTGAAAGGTGAGGTTTCATCTGTGCAAGTAATAAATCCTTTATTTTGAAAAGAAGAGGAATGATATATTTTATTAACAGAAAATTGATTTCTCCATATCCTGTCTAAATACATTTTGAACAATTATTTTTAAAATATCCAGTTGAGGGGATGCCAGATTATTGGCTTGCCTCAGGCACCTATATGTCTCAGTCTGGTTCTGCTTGTGGCTAAGAAAACAAAGAAGCCCTTCTAAGGATTTATAGGACACAGTGAAGCAGGTCAATCATTAGGAGGGAGAATTATATAACTTTTACCTTCTACATTAAGGATTTTCTTTCCACTTTAAATATTTCTCTAATGTTTTTAAACCTACGCTGTTGATGATAATGTTAAATGGTATAGTCACTTAAGAAAGTCATTTCTTAAAAGGTTAAATGTAAGTGCCATATGACCCAGTCATTCCAATCCTAGGTAATTACCCAAGGGAAATAAAAGCATGTGTTTATAAAAAAGACTTCTACTTGGGTGTTTGTACCAGCTTTTTCTGTAATTCCCCCAAACTGTAAATATCCAAATAGCCATTAATAGGTAATTGGATGAGCAAACTAAGGAATATCTGTACTAGTTAGTGCTCAGCAATAAAAAGGGAGGATCTACTGATACACATCACAACATAGCTGAACCTCAGAATAATTATTCTAAGTGAAAGAAGCCAGACCAAAAAAATAGGGGACATACTGTATAATTCCATTTATATAAAACTCTAGAAAACATCAATTAATTAGAGTGACAAAAAGCAGATCAGTGTGTGTCTGGGGATGTCAGGAGTAGTTGGGGAGGAACAGCAGAAAGATTATAAAAGAATCTAAGATCATTTTGGGGGGTCGTGGATTTGTTCAACACTTTTATGAGTATAGTAATGATTTTGCAAATGTGTCTATGTGTCTCTCTAGGTGGGTGTGCATAATCTTACCTAATTGTACACTTTAAATATGGGTTTTAAGTTTACTGTAAGTCAATCATAACAAACAACAAAAAAAGACAGAAAGAAAACAAGTTTCTTTTAGTTTTATGGGCAGATAAAAGCAATAGGGGTGGATACAAAGGCATACCCACATAAAAATGTGTGCTCTTCCACTGCATAACATGTTTGTCTTTTCTATCTCCTAGTCTCCCCTACCCATTCTTGCAGAAGAATAACTGTACCAAATTGTGCTAAGTCAGCTTTTTAAAGATTGTTTGTTCTTTTCTCTCCCCCAAACCAACCCCCTCCCAAGGGTGAACTTAGTGGGATCCTGTTGAAATGGAGTCAGATAAGGTTTCCTTACCACCCTTGCTCCCTGATGGCCCCAGCTTCTCCCTGTAGAGGTTACAGGCTGCAAGGAATGTGATGACATGTTTACTTTGGAGCAGACTTTAGCCAGTGAATACACTCTCAGCTCAGACCAGAATCAGCCTTGATAAAAGATAGGCCTTTCCAAAATAGCTGGAGGTCAATCCTCCCTCCAAATGCTCTGTATAGGTCTTCACTACTGAGGAGAGAGAAGGCGTTAGAGCTAACACAGAGCATTTTTCCTTGGTGTCCCTAGAGCCTAAACTGGGAAAGTTGTTGGCAACAGAAGTTCTTGAGAAGTACCAAGTACAATTAGAGCATAGTTGGACAAACTTAACGAGGTCTCAAAGGGTCCCCTCTTGTCCAAGTATGAGAAGTTTGACATTTTTCTCTATACTTCTATTGGCCTATACGGTTGACCTGTTAGGTGATCCCAAATGTGTTAGAACCAGAGGGAGTCCACTGGACCAGATGACTTCCCAGAATACAAAACAGCTCTAGTAATAATGATAATCATAACAACTACCCCATCCTGAGTGAATATCTCACATAACTCCATGAGGTAGGAACTGAGGTCTATCGAGTTTAAGCAAGCAGCCCAAAGGCATCCTGTTAATAAGTCTGACTTCGGAGCCCAAGCTGTGAACCATAGCACCACGCAGCCTCCAGGAAGCCCTGGGAAATCTAGCGTAATTCAAAACTCAGATACAGCTTCAATTCCCCATGTGCCACTGATGAATTATGTGGGAATAACAGGAACACCCACCTCACACAGCTGTCCTGAGGCACTTCTGGAAAAGAGAAGGTAACACGGACTGGGCTTCCAGGAGTTGATGAAGAAGCAGTAGATGTCATCATTTTCCAGAAAGATCTTCATCCAAAGTGACTTCTAACTTGCTCCTACTGAGTCATAGTTACAGATTTTCAAATGGTTTATCCCTTCTCTTCCTCAAATCTATGCTCAAAGGTCCTGTTCTCTGTGAATTTACATGAGCGCCCCCCCCACCCCCATATAAATTGAAACTCTCTTACCCTTCTCTTGGCAACACCCTCTCCTTTTCTGCCTTATTTTTATCCTTGACACAATCGCCTTCTATCGCCTAGATAAACTATAAAACCTTATCTTATTTATAATTATCTCCCAAATAATTCATGAAGACACTATCACCTAAAACATATTTGGCATACAGTAAATATTTTATATTGAATGAATGAGCAAACTTGTGCTTAAAGTTTTAGATTGAACTTCAAGTTCTGCTTCTTTTTAGTTGAAAATATTAAGTTATTCAATGTCCAGGAGGCTCATTTTCCTCTATGGTTGAAAATGTGTAATAGTATCCATGTGCCTTTTGACCTTGGTAGAGTCAAAGGGTTATGCACAGGGAAGAATCACCTCCAAACACTGCAGAAACAGTTACAGGATTTCTGCTCCATGCCCCAAAGCATGCCAGGCACTAGAGAGTATAGTCATATATCAGAAAGTCTCTGCCTCCAGAAACCTGTGACCCTCAACTGGGCACACAGACATGACAACAAAATACTTACAACCTAATTGGATTACAACTCTGATCTATAGGAACCACTTACCAAGCTCAGCACTTTGTATTCATTGTCTCATCTAACATGTTAGGCACCACCAGCAGCCCCCATTTATAGACAAGGAAACTGGAATAAGAAGTTAAGAAACAAGGAGTTATCCTATACCTAGGGACACACCCAAGGGAAATGAAAAACATATGTGCACACAGAAACCTGCATGTGAATGTGTAAGCAATATTAGGTTCATAGTAACCGAAAGATGGAACCAACTCAAATACTCATGATGGATGAATGGATAAACAAAACTGTGGTATTTTCATATAGGGGAATATTATTCGGCCATAAAAGAGAAACAGACAAACAAAAAAGCCTGATACATGTTACAACTTGAATGAACCTTGAAAACATGTAAGAAGCCAGACTCAGATGTTATCTATTATATGATTTCTGGTATCTATAGCCATGAAAGTCAAATTCATGGACATGGAAATCATATTAGAGGTTACCAGGGAATGGGGCAGGATGGAGAGTGACTCTGTAGTAGAAGCAGGGTGTTTTGTAATGTGTTGGAAAGGCGAGAGTTGGGTGTTGTGCAATATTGTGAATACACAGGGAATCAGAGCCTACCTCGCAGTCACCTCCAACTGTATGGGCTCAGGAGAATGCCAGAGCCTTTGATGCTCACTGAGTCAGCCTGTGTTCACCGAGCACAAATCTGTCCTGCAGGACTCTCCTGGTTGCCCAATGACAGACACCCAGTTAAAACTTGCAAAGAGAAAACAGGGAGTTGATTGTAACCAGGGCATCCAAGCACATGTCTGGGTCCAGGGGTGCAGCTGACATCATGAAGTTGTGCCTCACTCCATCCAGGACCCTGCTGATCCCAGAGGGCTGCTGGTTTGCTTCTCAGGCAGGCCCTCCTCAATACTGATAAAGACCCCGGACAGCCACTCAAGCTGTCCTCCTTGGCAATGCCAACTGGGAGCAAGATCTTTCCCTGAACTTCCAACCAAGGTCTAGGGTAAATGCTAGTTGGTTCTGGTTTTCCTGACCCAACTACACAGTCAGAGGTATTTGGGCCTCACATCTGCCAGCCCTGGACTTCACATTCACGCTGCCTGACAAGTACAGTCAGCCACTTAGCTATTGATATGAGAGGCATATGTGACAGGCTTGCTAAATCCTTGCTCTTTCCCAGACACTGCTCCAAGTGCTGAGGATGTATTTATAGGACCCTGTGAAGGAAGTACTATGTGCTAACCCCAGGAGGAAACTGGGGCACAGAGAGGTCAAGTTACTTGCCCCAGTCTCACTGCTCAGAGATAACAAGACTGAGCCTCACACCCAAGCCCTCACCATTGCCCCCCTCACCATTTCCCCCGCCTGTCTTCTATCACTTCTGTTCCTCAAATGAGGGAACTTCCTCTTACCTCCTGGCCTTGCACTCACCACTCCCTGTTTCCTGTCCTTCCTTTCCCTTTTCTCTTTGTTGACTAGACCCACCCCTAACCTCAGAGAAGTAGCTCTGGCTCAGAAAGTATTCCCTGATCCTTCAGGTTGAGCAGGGCCTTCTCTGTGCCCTCAGCCTCAGGTGAGCTATGTGATGGGTTGCAATTGTCTGTGGTTTGATGGTACACCCTGCCAGGCCTCAGCTTCCTAGAGTGCAGTAACAAGTCACCACAAACGCAGTGACTTAAACAAACACAAATGTATTCTTTTCTGGTTCTGGAGGCCAGATGTACTAGGCTAAGGTCAAAGTGTTGGCAGAGCTGGTTCCCTCCCAAGGGTCCAGAGAAGAATCTGTTTCCTTGCCTTTTCCAGCTTCCAGAGGTCACCTGCATCTCTTGGCTCATGATTCTTCCATCTCCAAGTCACAAGTAGCATCCACAAATCATTTTCTCTGTCCCTTTGCTTGGTCATTACATCATCTTCTCTCTGAAAGACACAGGTAAAGGACATTTTCTTCTAAGGACTGTTGTGAGTACATCAAGCCCATTTGGATAATGCAAGATCATCTCCCTCACTCAAGATCCTTAACCTTAATCACAACTGCAGATTCTCTTTTGTCATAGAAAGTAACAGTCACAGGTACAGGGATCACAATTCTTTTTAGAGAATTTACAGGCATGCCCTGGTGGAGCAGTGGTTTGGTCAACAGCCTTCAGATAAGAGTGTAGGTCACATATCCCAAGGACTGGGGTTCATGTCCTGGGTGATCACCCAAGATGAACAACTAAAATGAAAGAAATAAAATGCTTGTTCCTTCTCTTCCTGGCTTCCTGTCTCTGCTCACTCTCATTCCTGCCTGCATGAAAAAAAAAATTTATATACTTTAAATTTTTAAAAAATATTTATTGAGGTAACTTTGAATTATAAAATAATATAAATTCATATGTGCAGGTTCCCTATTCATTAACTATGACAACACATCCTGCTCACTACCAAATTACAAAAATTCCTTTACCATTGTCCATTGGACCCTCCCACCACTTGCCGCTATTCCCATCCTATTTCTTACTGGCAACCTCAGTTCTATTGTTAATGCCAAGGGGTGGTTTTTGTTTCATCTGTTCCTTTGCTTTGTTTCTTTATATTCCACATGAACGGGATCATCAGTATTTAGCTTTCTCCTTCTGACTTATTTCACTTAGTATAATCCCCTCTAGTTCCATCCATGTTGCAGCAAATGACAGAATTTCACCTTTTTAGGGCTGTGTATTATTCCATTGTGATTATATACAACATTTTAATCCACTCATCCAATTAGGCATGTAGATAGTTTCCAATTCTTGTCTATTGTAAATAATGCTGCAATAAACATGGGGGTGCGTGTATCTATGCAAATCAGTGTTTTATTGCTCTTACATAAATACTCAGAAGTGGGGGATCATACAGGATTTCTATTCTAATGTTTTTAGGAATTTCTATACTGCTTTCCATCAGGGTTGCACCAATTTACTTGCCCACCAGCGGTATACAAGTGTTCCCTTTTCTCCACAGCCTCAGCAACATTTGGTGTCTCCAGACTTTCGAATATTACCCAAACTCTCAGGTGTTAGGTGATATCTCATTGTTGTTTTGATTTGCATTTTGCTGATAATAAGTGAGGAAGAACATCCTTTCCAGATGCCTGCCAGCCATCTGCATATTTTCTTTAGAGAAATGTCTGTCCAATTCTTCTGCCCATTTTTGATTAGGTTGTTTGTTTTTCTGTTGCTGAGTTTTATGAGCTCTTTATATATTTTGAATATTAAGGTCATCTTGATGGATCATTGTTCTGCCAACTACAGGCTAAAGTGTGAGGGCTCTGGACCTGGAGGCCTTCACTTGAATTCAAGTAACTCAACTCCTAACCTCCTAACATGTGACCTAAGTGATCTAACCTCCCTGTGCTTCAGAAAGCAGAAGTCAGGAGGTGAGCAAACCCCAGAAAGCAGAGGTCAGGAGGTGAGAAAGTCCCGTGGTTTGAAGAACCAAAAGCAATTCAGGCTGGCTAGAGCGCAGTTCATGGGAGGAGGCATTTGGCTTGAAGCCTCAGCTCTGAGTCAGTTTCCTCATCCGTAAAATGGAGATGCCACCAGGCCCTGCCTCACAGCACTGCTGCCATAGAATTAAATGAGTCAGGATATACAAATTCTGAGCATGGTTTTTGGCTTAGAGAAAGTGCTTGATAAATGTTGGCTGTGAGATGTCTTAGCTGTGATTTCCTTGCAAACAGAACCCAGGATTCATAGAAAGACATTTATTTGGGAAATGATCCCAGGAAGCACCCAAAGGGAAGGTAGGAGGTGAGACAGGCAATTGAGGAATCTCACAAAGTGTGTGTCATGAATGACAGGGTTGGCCTTTGGGTACTAAAGGCAAGGTGCTGGGGGATTTACTACCAGCCATTGACTGAAGGCTACAGGGCGAGGAGGGCATTCGCTGTAGGCCCACTTGGCATATTGTGTGTGCACAGGCAGCACATAGAGTTGTGATGACTAATTAGGTTAATTCATGACAGCATTTCCCCGCCAGGTGATCAGAAAGTTATTGGGCAACTGGTAGCTGGGAGCTGGAGTGACTAGCACAGGGTGAAGGGGTATGATGCCATGGCCACCCCCACTGCCAAGAGAGTCTTGATCCTTATGATCAGGGCCTAGTGATTAAACAAAAAGTGCCCCCAGGCCGTGCCCCAAAGAATGTGCTCCTTCTGCCTTGGAAATAAGCAGGCCCAGGGCTGAGCCTTCTGGATCCCTCAAAGCAATTAGAAGAGGCTCTTAACCGATGTTGTTTATTTTCTCCAACATGTAGGTGTTGTCCAGGCCAGGTTGAAGTGAAAATGCTCACAGATGCCCCCAGGTCCTGGTGAGCTTGACTGCAGGTGACCGAAAGGCTGGTTCAGCAGCCCAGGGTCCCAGAAGCTGAGGGGAAGAAGGTATCTGTGGGTAAATCCCTAGTAGGACCAAGTTTCTGGACCCTAGTCAGAGCCCCTGCTTTGTCCATGGAAAAAGAGGGACTTGAAGGCGCCAGAGGAGAGGAGAGAAGATCAAACAGTAAAGACAGGGAGAAAGATGACCTTTTAAAAGAACACAGGCCAGGAGCCTGTGTAGTACTGGGTGGAGGGCAGGGCTGCCATGACTTTTTGAGATATTTCAGGCATGAATAATGCTCAGATTGTGGGAGTGGACACAGAAAGGAAAGTAGGAGAAGTTCTGAGAGATGGGAAAGGCCAGCTACTCTGCAGCCACTGCAACTTGAGTTCTGGGAGGCATCTCCCTGGCAATGAGGGTTGGAGGCTGTTTTCCATTTCAGGCGGCTCATGGCAGGGAATGGGGTCCACAGGAGTGGGGTTGGTTTGGACATCAGATAAGAACTCTGAGATACTGCGCTCCCACCCGCCCTACACTTCAAGCATCTTCCAGGCCTCTCTGTGCGTGAAACCCTGCAGGGCCCAGTTAACAGAACATGGCCAGCTACTCAGTCTGGGATTTTGGGCAGATTAACCTCATTTTAGACTCAAAAAAAAACAAAACAAACAAACCTTTTTGGAAATATTGTTCCAACCTTGTAGTCCCATGCTATGTAGATATGTCCTCCCCTACCCTCTCAGAGGCAGAAGTGGAGAATTCAGTGCTATCTGTTAGACTGTGATACAGGAGCCTGCAATCACTAGTCAGACAGCCTGGGCTCCTGTTCCAGCTTTGCTGTTCACCAGCAGTGTGACTCCGACAAGTTAACTCCTCTGAGCCTTTACTGCTTTCATCTCAATAAACAGGCTAATCATAATAGTTCCCTCCTGTCCCGCTTTGTGGCTCAGGCAGCTAAAGTGCAAACTATGAAAGCCGTGGACCTGGATTCAAGACCTAGGGGCAGGGGTAAGCACATAAAACAGTACCCACCTCATAGAATTCTGATGACTAAACAAGTTTGTTCATATTAAATGCTTAGCACAGTGTCTGGCACATGAGAAACCAACTTCTCTGGCTCCTATGTATCATCTCTTGAATTCTGATAATAACATAAACGGTGCTAACCCCGCACCTTCTAAGTCCCTTGTCAAAGCAAGTCACCTTGCCTTGGTGGATCCTGCTGACTTTTTAGACCCTCTTCTTACCGGGAACTCTGTCTTGTTCTGTTTTTTTTCCCAGCAAATTACATAAGTGCTCTAAAAATGTTGATTTTTAAAAGTATCCCTGGGAAACGGAACAAATGAGTTTCTTTTAATTCGTAAAACAAAGTTAGTGCAATTAAAAAAAAAAGCATCCCTATTTCACAGGCCAGGAAACTGTGCGGGGAGGGTTTCAGGGACATAGGCATGGTTTCCTAGTTAATGGGGGCATCCAACAGAGGGTCAGCCCATGCCATTCCATCTCACATGCAATTCTTTTTTTTTAAAAAAAGTAAGTTTGTAAGTAACATTTTAAAAGTTCTGGGTGTGCATCATTGCATAACAAAATCTCTGTGTATGATAATTAGATCACCACAAAAAGTTCAATTCTATCCTTCAGCATGCATTGACCTCTTTCACCCCATTTGCTCACCCCTCCCCCTTCCTCTTACCTTCTGGTAACCACTAATTTGCTCTTACCGTCTAAAAGCTTAATTTTTGCTTTATTTAGTTCATTATTTGTGTGGTTTCTCTATGTGCCACATATGAGTAGAATCATTTTTTACTGTGTTTATCTTTCTCTGTCTAACTTATTATTTCACTAAGCATCATAGCCTCTAGGCCAAATCATTTTGCTTGAAATGGCAGGGTTTCATCTTTTTAATAGCTGAGTAGTATTTCATTGTCTATGTATACCATATCTTCTTTATCCATTATCTATTGATGGGCACTTAGGTTGTTTTCCAACTCTTACCTATTGTGAATCATGCTGCTATAAACATGTGGGCACATATATCTCTCCGAATTCTTATTTTTGTATATTTTCAGCATATACCCAGAAGTAGGACAACTGTGTCATGGAAATTCTATTTTGAATTTTCTGAAGGTTCTCCACACTGTTTTATATCATGGCTATACTGGCTGATCCTCCCACCAAGAGAGTACAAGTGTAACCTTCTCTTCACATCCTCTCCAATACTGATTGTTTCTCTTCTTTTGGAGAGTAGCCATTCGCAAGTGTGTGGGACTTTCACAAGTATGTGGCTTCAAGTCTGACAGTTCAGACCTGAAAAATCTATATCCGCCCCTGCCTCTGGGCGGGATATTTGCTCCACTCTTGCTCTCATAATGCAATGAACTGAAACACCCTCAGTCCAGGGAGGTGATTCTAGAAAGTCAAACAGCCTTTCCCTCCCTCACCAGGAAGAGTGATGGGGGGTTTCCATCCTGTTGACTGGCTTTAGGATCCTAGATCCCCCAAAACTCACAGCTCCATCTTTTTATTTTCCTTTTATGTGGAACAAAACATTATATTCACAGGTCTTCCATTTTATCTCAGGCATCTATAGTTTTCTGTAACGTTTCCTTGAAGCTAGATCCACCCAGTAGAAATCACATGTACTCTGTACTCCATTTTCTTTTAATTTGACACTTTTCTTTTCATGACACCAGGTTCTATTTACTTTTTCAATTGCTGGCAGTCAGGCCCTTGCTATATAGTAACAGTATTTACTTAACCATCCCTCATGATCACACACCTGGGCGATTTCTAAGGTCTCACCTGTTGAAGCCACCCTGCAATTGGGTGCAGAACAGGGTGGCCAGCCTGCTACTTTTGTGTAAAAGGTGGAGCCAAATATGGATATTTACTTGTCTGACCACAAAATATGACTCACAAGACATTGGCATTGTTTCTTTTGAAGACAAGAGATGGGGAGAGACTTTTTACCTTACATGCTTCGGTATCTTCAGTATCTTTTGCATTGCAAACTATGAACATAGCTTAATTTTTAAAGAAAATTATAGTAACATTGAAAAAAATCAGGGTTCCCTCCGGGAGGTGGAGCCTTTTTCCAACCTCCTCTATGTGAGGTGCTTTAGACTTACTTACCCACTCCTCAAGAGTAGGGTTTGGAAAGTGAGCACTAGTGGCTTCAAGGTAGAGAAGTCCGACAGACACCACCTTGGCCACAGTTGCAGGTGAAGATTCAGCAGGGCTATGTGGGTGTCACAGACCCCTGAGAGAATGTGACAAAAAGGGCACTTTCCCTGTCTGGTGTTCGCTCTAAAATCCATAGTCCTCAGTGAACTAGGAAAAAAACCCCATCCAGGTTGGGGACATGCCCCGGGAGACCTGCCAGTCCTCAAAACTATCCAGGTCATGAAAACAAGAAGAACCTGTCAGAAGGCAGAGGGAGACATGGCATCTACATGCCACGTGCTTCCCTGGATTGAGATTTGAAACAGAAAAAGAACATTCATGGAAAAGCAGGTGAGCCCCTAATCAAGCCTGGCACTTCCTCAATAGCAATGCGCCTGTGTCAGTTTCTTGGTTTTGACAAATACACTACAGTAGTATGTTAGTAATGAAGAAAATAATAAGTGAGGGAACTCCCCTCCCTAGAATACTTTGTACAATGTTTCACTACATCTAAAATGATTCCACGGTAAAAAGTTCACTATGAAAATAAAGGCTTTGAAAGTTTTAATGAAGTAAAAACACAGAACAAAGAGCCTTACTATAAACCTTTTAGAATAAAAGTTTTCTGTCTTCCAAATGGATGTGATGAGTCAGGGGTGGATGGAGACATTTCCTGAATTTTCATCAGCACTTCTGCTGATGGACGTCTGATTTTGGTCTGGTGTTCGTCTGGGGTTGGGTGAGGCTATTTCCACATGAGAATCTGATGTTTCAATGTAAATAAAGTAAATCTCCTCAGTATTCAAGTGTCTATCATTTGTGCATTCATTTCAGATGGTATCTAGAGTTTTTTTTTTTTTTTTTTGGTGGAAATAGCTGAAGGAGGAGGGCATTGAAGGCCAGAGTTTTGCTATCACATGTGCTACTGGCCACAAAGAACCAACTTGGGTGGGGAGTTTTTGAATCTCAGTTTGCCTAGCTGTAAAATGGGATGATACCTTCTCTCTCATAAAGAACATGTGAAAGCACTTTGCAAAAGGTGTGATGAGTTCAAATATGAGATCTTAAATTTTTCTGTTGTGACCCTAAGGGCAGGATGGAAAGTGAAGGGTTGAGGGTGGGGGTGGGCAAGGCCCAGAAGAGCCATTCTCAAAATATGAAGTTTTAGGGGGAGTAGAATGTTAGGCTGGCCCAGGACAAAATGGCAGCCCAGAAGGACAAAATGGCGGCCCAGAAGGACAAAATGGCGGCCGTGCCCGGGAAAAAGGTGGCTGATGTCAGGCCAAGGAACCGAAACAGAGACCTGGGCCAAGGCGGACATTCGCATGGCAACCCGGGTCTGGGCCCGTCAGCAATGAAAAGCCAACACCTGGAGTTACAGAACCAATCCCCAATCGCCACGCATAAAGCCTGCGAAATTTCTGCTTAAGAGCGCACTTCCCTTCGCTCGGCGTGACTTCCCTGGGCCCCGTTTCGCGGCCCAGAGAGAACCTCGCCCGGGTGCGCAAACCCCAATGAAGCCCTGGTTAGTTGACTTTTTGTCTGATTGGCATTCTTTCTTCGGCAGAGCCGGAAAAAACCTTTCATGGAAGATCTCAGATTTTAACTTTAAATTCAAGAAAACTTGACATTCCAGTCCAGGGAGGATATGCACTAAGGGCCAGGGCACGTGGTCCAGGTCATTGACAAAGCTCTGTGCTTAAAAGGGCCTAGTGCTATAATGATTTATGCTCTGCCATTACTGTCTTAAACGTCTTCATAATTTCTGATGCAGCATAACTCTGGTTCAGAAATTAAGAATTTCAAGACAGTGATGGCATTTTACACCAAGTCCTGCAAATTATACATCCGTTCCTGTTGGTGGCACTCAGTGTGTATGTGTGTGAGGGCTACCGATTGGCATTTTGAGAGGCAGGTAGGGAAGGAGTTGCTGGAGGGGCAGGGAGAGTGTTGTGACTTAGAGGAAGCATGACGTTGTGACCTCGTGAAAAAATTCTGAGGTGCACATCCTGGTAGAGCAGCGGTTAGGTTTGCCACCTGTGGCTAGCACAGTCCACCTACATCCCAAGGACCATGGTTCACTTCTCAGGGCTGAGGGGGACCAACCAAGATGAACAACTAAATAAAAAATAAAATATTTTTCCTCCTCTCTCTTCCTGTGCCTGTTTGTCAACCCATCTTCATTCCTGCCTGGAGCTTTCCTTGAAAAGAAGAGTCCTAGGGAAAAAGCTGGGGTAAGAGGGAATTTTCAGGAAGACTTGCTATATCAGGAAGGTTGCCTTTTAAAATGTTCATTTGTAATGGTGGTTGAATTTGTTTTTAGAGGTAGAGTATGTGTCAGGATTGAGTCCCTCTCCAAATTCTGCCAGGGGAGGAAGGACAGGAGCAGGTATTAGGTATGCTCTGGATCCCAGTTGCCAGACTGGATGTGGAGGGAACAAACCAATAAAGTTGAACTACAGGTCCCCACCCATGTTCATTCATTCCTGTACTAGGCTGAGTTTGAGCAGATGGGTCTGTGGTTTATTTGAGTCTCCAAATACTGGGAGTTTGAGGAGCAGGGTCAATAGTTACTAGCTGAGAGCTCAAGGTCTTTGGATCTGGAGGAAGGGAAATCTGACTGATAGGAGAAAAGACAGAGCTCTGTCACTGGCTTGGGCCAAAGTCTTTCACTATATAGCTGAATTACATCTGGCATCAGGCCAGCCCCCTTACCTGACCCAAACTTTATCCCTGACAACCTCTAACTGAGGCCCCACTGGGCCCTGCCCAACCCCACCTCCACACCTTTGTCCCCACCTGAAGCCACACCCCTCTCAAGGGCCCAGTCTACATTTCACCCAGTCTCAAGGGCAACCCGTGGGTTTAGTGGGGTTTATATAATAGGTGACCACTTACCCCCAGTCCCCAAAGAAGTTTCATGATGCCCATTAGATGCAATAGAGTACATTGCTAAGAATGTGGGCTCTGATGTCAAAGACACCCGAGTTCAAATCCCGTTTCCCAAATCAGTGGATCTTGGGCACCTTATCCAGGATTCCTGAGATTTCTCAAATCTAAGATGAAGTGCTATTATAAGTTTATAGGAGAATAATAAAAATGGCTGCTGAGATGATGATGATGATGATGGTGGTGGTGATGTTGCCTGGGGATGGATGAGGAAGATTGGCAGACACAAAAAATACAGATAGTAGCGAATATGGACTTACAGTATTCCAGGTGTCCCAAGTATTTTATGTAGAAATTATTTCACCCTTATGACATCCCTATGAAGTTGCTATTTCCCCATAATGCAGCAGGGACATCTAAGATCCACAGAAGGTTATTAAGTAATTTGTTCAAGAGCACAGTTAACAGATGGTGCTGGGATTTGAGTCCAAGCAGTCTGACCTCAAAGCCTCACCTGCTAACCGTGCTAACCCTCAGCCAGCACCACACTGTGCTCATCCCAGAGCCTGGGCTGGGTCACTACTAGTCTTTTCTGACCTGGGGGTGCCCTCACCTTCTAAGGAAAAAGAAAAAGTCCTTTGTCTTTACATACTTCAGCTTTCCAGGTAGCTAATATTTACCAAGCAAAAACATACCCCAGGAGCTATCAAAAGAGTAAAGCATCTCATTTAATCCTCACCACAATTCTCTAAGTCAGGTGCCACTGCCATTTCTATTTCACAGACAGCTCAATACTTGTTCAGGTGATGTAGCAGAACAGGAGACTCACATTCAGGTTTGTGTCTCTCTCATCCCTAAAAGGAAGCAGTCAGGTCCCTTCCTACTGTTGGTCTTGGGGCCACAGGCTCTCTTCCCAGCTGGAAGCTAGCCCATAAATCATAGCAGCAGACTCTGGGAAGCTGGAAGAGGGACACCCAACTCTCCAGCTCCAAAAATGTATTGAGATTGGGATGAGCTGGCCCCCCTTCAATTCCTGTCACCACCCGATTTTCTCCCCACCACCCGCGCTCCAGGCTAGAAGAGACAAGCTGTAGCCGCTGGGTTTCAGGAAAGCCTGGGTTTCTGGAAGGCAGGATGAGGAAGGAGCAGCATAACTTCCTGTGAACAGCTGAGCGTGAGTCAGCCTCCTGTCCGGAGTCAGGGACTGGACAAGATGATGCGACGGGTGCCTCCGCTCAGGGCCTGGCCTCCTTAATGGTCTAAGACCCTGCAGCATTCTGGGGTGGCTTTAGCCCTGATGGTGAGGAGCATCTCATCAATGCTTGGGGACTAATGCCTCCCTGATTTGGGGGCTTTGCAGATTTTGCCTGGCTATTCAACTCACTTTTCTGCCCCAAACCACCCCATCTGGATACCATGTTCTATACGGCTGCTTGATTCGCTGTTTCATTTAAAAAAGACAAAATATTCTGAAGGTGATTGCATTACAATGTGAATATACTTAATGCTATACTCAGAAAGGGCTGAAATGGTAAATGGCATGTATATTTCACTATAGAAACAAAAACCAAAGAAATATGAAGATTTTCAAATACACACAAATGATGGAAAATATAGTTCAAAGAAGTTCCATAGATCATTACCAGATTCTGTCATCAAGAGTTTTGCCACACTTTTATCTATCCTTGTCTTCTCTTCTTCCTTCTTCTTCTTCTTTTTTTTTTTTTTTAAAAGGAAAGGTACAGGCAGGAATGAAGGTGAGTAGGCAGCCAGACAGCAAGAGAGAGAAGGAAGAAGCATTTTATTTTATTTTTATTTAGTTGTTCACCCCGGTTGCCTCCCTGCTGCCCGCCGGACCTGGGACTCAGACGCAGGGGTATGTGGCCTGCTCCTTTGGAGGTGATTGACCTAACCACTGCTCCGCCAGGGCACATCTCCTTCCTTACTTTTTGGTGAAGTGTTTTAAAGCAATTTCCTGACATTATGTCATTTTACCCTACAGCAGTATTCATCTCTTAAAAAATGCAAACATATTCATATGTAACTTTAATTCTCATATCACACCTAATACAAGGAAATGATTCAAATAATACTCTGTTTCCTTAGAGGATTTTAAAATTACAACTCCATCCCTTTGTAATCACAATAATATCCTGCTCTATTTTTCACTTTCTACTGCTATATAACTTTTGTAAAATGTTTATTGCTTATCTTCTGTCTGCCCTCATTAGACTACAAACTCTACAAAGGCAGGAACCTTTTGCTTTGGTCACTGGTATATCCCCAGGTCTAGAACAGTGCCTGACATATACTAGGTGACTTACTGAATGAATTAGTTTATAAACAGCAGTGTAATCTGAAAAGATACCAGAATACAATGAAGAAGAGAAAAAAATTAACAATAGGAAAAAAGATGAAATTAAGAGTAAGAGAAGACTTGAGTGAGCCTGGAAATAAAATAGACATATGACCCTTATTTACTTGAGATAGATTACCAGTTTGACTCTGAGCTTCCTAGCAAGCAAGACAAAAAAGAAAACTTAGCCACTTAGCACATATTTACTGGGTGCTCGTAATGTGCCAGGTACTTTACTAGGAACTGGGGGATATAGTAGAGAACAAGGCAAATATAGTCCCTATCTACTGAAGTTTTTATTTTTGTGGGAGGGAGACAAATAATAAAATGTTTATAAATCCAGACAGTGACCAATACTAGGAAGAATATAAAACACTGATACCAGACATGGTGGGGGATAGACTCCAAGTAGGCGATCGGGGAAGGCTTCACTGAGGAGGTGACATTTAAGCCATATGGTGGTTTAAATTGTGGTTCCCAAAAGATGTGTTCATCAAAAACCTCAGCATGTGACCTTATTTGGAATAAGGGATTTTGCAGATGTAATTAAGGCGATTAAGAAATTCTTCAAAATTAGGGTGGATCTTAATCCAATGGAAAATATCCTTATAACAGTCAGAAAAGAAAACACAGAAAGAAAGAAGGCCAGGTGAAGCGGAGACATGAGTTTGAAGCCTCAAGTCAAGGAATGCCAAGGGATGCCAGCAGTCACCAGAAACTAGGAGAGAGGCATGGAATGGATTGCCAACTCAAAGCTTCCAAAAAGAACCCTGCCAACACCTTCATTGTGGACTTCTGACCTGTTGCTTTAAGCTGCCAAATTTGTGATTACTTGTTATGACAACCCTAGGTAATTAGCATAGTACTAGAATGATAAGAAGCCAGCCATGGGAGAATCTGGTTATTGAATCTTCCAAGCAATGGGACTGGCATGTGCAAAGGGCCTGAACTATGATTTATTACATCAGTGGTTCTCAGTCCTGGCTGTATATTAGAATCATCAGAGGATTCTTAAAAATGTATCTGAAGAATAATATAACCATAACTCTGGAGGTGGGGCACAAGCATCAGTATTTTTCAAAAAGCTACCTAGAATTTTCTAACTTGCCCAGGAGCCTACAGCTTAGTCTCTTTGGTTAAACTATTAAATTATTAAGCCAAATTATTCCTTGTGGCCCTGGGAAGCTTTGTCCATACCCTAGCTTTCAGAAGTGCAGGCTATCACACAAAATTGCCCTACTTTGGTGGACTAAAAAATAAACAAATGAGGCTTCCCATCAAGAGTGGAGTTTATTTAAATCTAGGTTTTGAACTTTAAATCTTGGTTTGGCCTTGTGACTCCCTTTGGCCAGTGGAGCATGAGCAAAAGTGATGCAAGCGGAGACTTGAAAAAGTGCTGGGGTGTTAGGGCTGTGCCTCTTGCTTCTGGGGACCCTTCAGACATCACAGGGTTGGGCCTGGACTGATGGAGAGAACACACGGAAAGGAGCCCAGATGTTCCAGCCAGTTGTCCCAGACTGAAAGAACTGTCCAACCAACCCACCAAATCAGGAGAAATTCTGACTGTTCTTTAAAGCCACCACATTTTAGGATGCTTTCTTATGCAGCAAAAGCTAACTGCTATATTTATGTTTGCTTTTTCTCTAAATAAAGACTGAGGACACTTTGCTATCAAAATAATTATTTCTTCTTAGAGTAATACATTTCATAAGACCATTTTGCCTTTATCCTGAATTGGGTGATGGCACTTGAGGGGTAGGCCTGTCCTTGTCAGGGCCCCGATGCTGGTCCTTTGCC
>RJWH01008895.1:0-26732 GCA_004363575.1 Solenodon paradoxus | reverse complement strand
CCCTCTGAGGGGCAGAGGAGGCGCCCTCTGAGGGGCAGAGGAGGTGCTCTCTGAGGGGAACAGGAGGCGCTCTCTGAGGGGCAGAGGAGGCGCCCTCTGAGGGGAACAGGAGGCGCTCTGGCGAGGATAGAGGAGGTGCTCTCTGAACAGGGATGTCCTCTGGGTTTATCCTTTTTTCCAGCCCCAGGCCATGCCATGATGCCACTGTGAAGCTGGGTCAATGGAAGGGTGATGACTGCCCCCCGCGCCTGTGACTCTGGAGGACACCATTTTCTGAACCGCGTAAGAACCGGGCGCTGCCAGTCCCGCCGTGTGTCCCTGTCCCCGGAGCCCGGGAATTCCCCCGCGTCCGCGGTCTCCATGGGTGAGCTGGCCGCCTCCAGAGCCCCCGACTCAGAGAAGTGCTCTCCCTCCAGCGCAGTATCCTCTCTGGTGCCCGTGCGCGTCTTCCTGAGGACGCGGGGACTGTCCCTCTGCAGCAGCACCGGCCGCGGGTGCTGGGCCTCCCGGCCCCCGCCCCAGGCCTGAGGGAGCCGGGGCTTCGGCTGCTCAGTGCGGGAGTCCGCTGCGGGGGGCCGTCCGCCGGGCCGCGCTCAGCTCTCGGCTCTCGGCATCCTCCGGGGGAGCAAAGCGTGGCGTCCGATACATTTCCGTTTATCTTCGTGTTTCACGGCTCTTACTCACTGCTGCCACTTCGTCCTCATTCCCAGGTTCCTCTGCGGAACGTGCGCGCTGGAGGCTTCCTCCGCTCCCTGCCCGCGGCCTGGGGCTTCTCCCCCGCACGCGGAGCTGCGGCGCTGGGGTTGCTTTTCGTATCTGGCGGGGAGTCCGGTCTGTTTCTCTCGCGGTCGTCCGTCCGTCCCGCGCCCCGTGAGCACCGACTTTCTCCTGGGTGCCCGCACGCCCTGGCCCACAGCCCATCCGTGGCCGCCTGCGTCCTGCCGGTCCTGCTCTGTCGATCTCAGTGTCTTTGAACAAAAATGCACTCTTTCCTCTTGGCTTCGAAGTCTGGGACTCGGGCAGTGAGTCCTCTGAGTTTACCTCCGCCTCACAAGCAGCTGCGGGTGCCGGCGCGCGTCGTCGCCTTCGAGCTCCGTCCGTTGCTTCTGTCTTCATTCATGTTTTATGATTTGGCTTTAGTTTTCTAACGTCCAAATTTGAGAGGTTTTGTCGGCCTGACGCGGGTCGGAAGACAATGGGAAGGAAAGAGCGTCAGACGTCGTGAGCTGGCATCACCAGCTTCGCCGGACCCGGACAGCCAGCCGCAGGCCCGGACACCCCGGCGTGAGAGAGTAGGGTCCGCTCCAGCGCGGGACGGCTCCAGATCCTCCGCGTGGGTCTGACGGCCTCTCGCCTCCACTTACACACCCTCCCGCTCCAGACCCGTGCAGACCAGCGGCTCAAAACAGCCTCGCCGTCCTCTTTGTAGGCTGCGACATGGGACGGGCTGCACCCAGGGCCAGCCTGGCCAGCGGTCAGCAAGGGCGGGCGAGGAAGTGTCCATCGTAGGTGGTCAGCGCCGAGGTAACGGGAGGGCGTCCCCGTCCACCGCGTGCAGCCATACCTGTCCTGTTCCCGCCGTAGCCCCCGGCTGGCTCTGCTCACTCCCTCCGCATGTCTGATCGTGAGACATGACCCATCGACGCGTGACAGGTTCACTATAGGATACATAAGTTCGCACATTCTTTTTCATCTTACTCTGTCAACATCCTTTAAAATATAATGCACATTCCATTAAATTAAACCTTGTAAGGGGTTCAGTTGAGTGGCGTTTTCTTTAGTAAATTGAAACACGTGTGCATTCGTCGCCACTATCTGCCTGCAGAATATTGTCATCACCTCCAGAAGGTACCACTCGTCCATCTTCCTCTCTCCCTCCTCCCTGGCAGCACTGGTCCGATGTCTCTCTCTCTGGATTTGCCTGCTACGACTTCTTATTTAAGTAGAATCCCACACTATGTGGGGCGGTTGTCTAATTTTTTTCACTTAGAATAATCTCTCAAGGCTCCTCTGGGGTGTGCGTATATCAGTACTTGATGGCTTTTAATCACAGGATAAGATTCCATTGTGTGAAGATGCCACGTGGGTTTATCCATCAGTTGACGGCCAGCTGGGCTGTTTCCAGCTTCTGAGCGATCCTGCTTGCACGTCTGTGTGCCAGTTTGTGAGGTTGTGTGTTCTCAGTTCTCTTACATCATACCTAGAAGTGGAATTTCTAGGTCATGCTCAAACCCTGAGTTTTCGAGGCAGTGCCAAGCTGTTTTCCACAATTGCCACAGGTTTGTCCATTCCCCTCAGAGAAATATTAGAGTTCCGATCTCGCCACATGCTCGTGAACACTGACTGCCCGCCACATGTGACCGAACCGCCCCAGCATGAACTAGACTCCCGTCTGACGCAATGTGCGTTTCTCCCATAACTCAGGATGACTAGTTTGTCTTTTTACTCCCCCTGGTGTCCTTTGAGGCATGAAAGTTTATTGCTTGGATAAAACTCAGTCTACCTAGTTTTTTCTTTGGTTGTTAGCATTTTTGATGCCCTGTCTAAAGTCATCTAAGGTCATTTTTGATGCCCTGTCTAAAGTCATCTAAGGTCATAAAGAGGCCCTGTCTACAGTCATCTAAGGTCATAAAGATGCATGCCTACATTTCCGTCTAACAAGGCTGCGGTCTAATTCTTACATCAGCATTTGATTGACCCATTCTGAGTCACATTTCACAGGTGGCATGAGGTAGAAACCCAGCTCCATTCTTCTGCATGTGCATATCTGTTTGCTGAAAAGACACATCTTTCCCTGTTGAATTGTTGCAGCGCACATGTTGAGGATCCACCAACCCTCAGGTTTGTGTCTGGAGCCTCAGTCCATTCCACTGAGCTGCGGGCCTCCCCTCTGCCAGCATGACCCTGTTTTCTTCCCTGTCGCTGTGGAGTAAGTTCTGAGTTAGCATGTGCCGGGGTGCCCCGTGGCCGAGAGGGTCCCCGTGCTGCCCCAGATGGTGCTCACGCCCCAGGCTGGCGGGACAGCAGGGCGGAGGCTGAAGAAGACAAACGAACACTTCCTCCCCTCGCTCCCTGCCTGCCTCCTCCCCTGCGGTCACGCGGGCACCTTCCTTTGAAAATTTAATCAGAAACTGTGACTTCTCCAACTTCAGTCTTTCGTTTTCAAGATAGTTTTTGCTACTTGGAGCCCCTTGTATTTCCATAGGAATTCAAGGATTCCTTGCAATTTCTGCCACCAGGGCAGCGGGATTTTCATCAGCACTGCGCTGCAGTCCCATCTCAACACTGTCTTCCCATCATAAACGGGCTGGCTCTCATTTATCTAGTGAAAGTCATCTTTAGTGTCTTCCAAGGTGTTTTCTAGCTTTCAGTGTACAAATTTGCACTTCTTTTGTTAAACTTGTATTTTCTTTTTTGACACAATTACACATATAATGGGTTATTTAATTTTATTTTTCTATTGTTCACTGCTTTTGCACAGAAATGCGACCGCCTTTTTATATTAATCTTGTACCGGCAACGAGGTATCTTGTTTGTTTTAGTTCTAAGTGCGTGTGAATTTCTTAGACTTACTATACACGCACCGCATGTCATCTATGAATAGAGATAATTTTACTTCTTCCTTCATAATCTGAATGCCTTTTTTCCCTCTTGCCTAATTGCTCTGGCTAGAATCTCCAGCACAGAGTTGAACAGAATTGTTGACAGCCCTTCTGTTCTTGTCTGAGAACTGATTTTCTGGGGAAAAGCTCAGCCCTTCCTTGAAGCCCGGAGTTGACCGGGCCCTTTCTCTGGGCCAGGGGTTGCCAGTTGAAATTTGTCAGCTGCCCTTTCTGGGTGCGCTGTGAGTCAGGTGGTTTTGATCTTTCATTCGGATGGTCAGCACAGATCTGTGCTTCTCTGTCTTGTGACTTTCTTTTTCTATCAGCACTACGAAAATCTCGTTGTCTGGCGGCCTCCATGGTTTCTGATGAAAAGGGGGTCTGTTTTATGAGGGATCCTGTATTTCTGTATTTGCAGTCAGTCACTTCTCTCTTCCTGCTCCGTCCATATAGTTTGAGCTTGGATCTGAGAGTGGGGAGCTGAATTTATCTTCCCTGGAGCCTGATCAGCTCCTTGGCATACAGGTGAATGTTTTTCATTCCATTCAGGAAAATGTTATTATTTCTTCAGGAATTTTTCCTGCCCTTTCTGTCTTTCTCATTCTGAGACTTCCATTATATATACACAGACACACACACACACACATACATGCACACGCCTGATGCTGGCCCATAGGTTTCTGCTGATTTTTCTTCATTCTCATGCTGTCTCAGAGCAGATCCTCGCAATCAAGATGACTTTATTTTCTGATCTTTGCTCAGATCTTCCCTTGCATCCTTCTAATCAGCTTTTCATTTCAGTTACTGTCGTGTCAAACTCCAGGTTCCTTTTTGTTCTTCCCAGATCATTTCTAGCCTGCGACTGGGGGAGGCTGCTCCCAGACTCGCAGCGCTGAGCGTGTCTGGAGCAGCCGGGGAGCTCTGTCCAGAGTCAGTGCCCAGGCTCCCGGCCCGTCTGTTACCTGCACACACCTGTGTGTCAGCCACATTTCCTAGTTTCCTTCGTCTCGGGTTTCTGTTGAAAACTGGGCCTCACATAAATGACACATGTGAGATCTGGAATCAGATTCTTCTCAGGATTTGTTGTAGCTGCTACTTGTTGAGTAAATTCTCTGAAATACTTCTGTAAAGTCCGTCTCCTTGTGATGATGCGGGCAACCTGTCTCCCGTCTCTGCTACGGGGTCAGGCTGATTGTCCACCTGACGATGTTTTAACTTGCAACAGGTGGCCATCTCACCCGTCCTGACTGCAGCGGGTGGATGTCACACACCTGCCCTGACTGCAGCGGGTAGACGTCACACACCTGCCTTGACTGCAGCGGGTGGACGTCACACACCTGTCCTGACTGCAGCGGGTGGACGTCACACACCTGCCCTGACTGCAGCGGGTGGATGTCACACCCCGTCCTGACTGCAGCGGGTGGATGTCACACCCCGTCCTGACTGCAGCGGGTGGATGTCACACCCCGTCCTGACTGCAGCGGGTGGATGTCACACCCTGTCCTGACTTACAGGGAGCAGACATCACGCCCCTGTGGTCACATAGCAGGCAGACACTCTTCTCAATTATTTCTGATTTCGGGCTAGTTTTCCAGCTGTGGGCTTTCTGTTCATCCCTGCAGCCAAGAAACCTTGTGGAAGCTTCAGCTTCTTCGTGTCCCAAGAGTTCATCTATCTCTGATCTCACAGGAAATGGGCATCATGTCATAATATGGAATAAGCATCTTCTTTGCAGGCTGCCTGTTTTGATTTCAACTTTATTGAGACACAGTGGACAGACAGCGCTGCGTACATGGGGGCAGATAGCCAAAATGGCCTGGAGAATTAAATTGTGCTTTTCTAGTCATGAGGACGTTTAAAAAGGGGTGAAGTTGGGTGGGCAGGTGGATGGTGGCCTAGGGGGACCGGTCCAGCCTGGACAGGTCGTCATCATCAGAGAGTCGGACATGCCAGTCGCAGCAGCTGACAGCTGTCACGTCTCGGATTACAGGAGTGTGCGCAGGTGCGTCCGCGGTCACAGGCCCGTGGCGGGAGGTGCTGTGTCATTTCTGTCACCCGTGTGCTTTGCGGGCTGAGGGCCTCAGAGGGTTGCAGGGACGCCAGCCGGTGGACTTCCACGCCCAGTGTCCGCTGTTAGCTCACAGCCCTCAGAGGATAGTTGTCCATCCTGGTTGCGTGGGCCGCTTTTGAGAGGGTTCACGCTGGCGCCTGGTGAAGGCCACAGTTCACTGTGACACAGTCGCAACACCAGCCCATTTGTTTCTGACATTTTGCTGTGAAAGGACGGAGCTCTGGACCTGCCATGCCGCCCGCAGATGCAGGTACAGACCCCTGCAGCGGGGCCTCCCATGCTCGCCGGGTCCTTCCGGGGGCCACACGCCGAGTTCCAGAGGGGCGCGGGCGGTGGCTCGCCAGGCGGTGGCTCGCCAGGTGGGTGACAGCGGAGTGGACACGTGCCCACGCGGCCAGCTCTCTGTGGGATGACACAGGATGGGCGTAACCAACCAGCAGGGAACGGCCAGTCCTCGCCCATGTGGCTCCTGGACAGGACTTGGGGGCCAAGGCTCTGCTTCCTCGACTCACTGTCAAGGGGACATCAGGCCCTCAAGTGCCGCCCTGCAGGGGGACGAGGAAAGGACAGGAAGGAGCGAGTGGACCCTCCGTGTGGGGTCAAGTGTATTCCAGGTGAGCCGAGTCGCAGGCCCAGCAGCCTGTCCGCGTCCACCCTGCAGACGGCCCCGCGGCCTGCGTGGAGGCGGCTCCTCCTGTGGCGATGGCGTCTCCCCAGGTGCCACTGTGCTGGTCAGAGAAGTTTCTCCACGAGTGTCTGCGTCAGGGCCGCCTTCGGGCGCGCTTCTCGATGCCGCCTCACTGTGCTTCCTGGGAGGGCGCCTTCTGGCCCCACAGCCCTGCGCGCAGAGCGCTTCTTCCTGAACTGGGACACTCGGGCAGGGAGGGGGACACTCGGGGGCAGGGGGATGCTGGGGCAGAAGGACACTCGGGCAGCGGGCTGATGTGCACACGTTTTCCTCTGAGCAAG
The DNA here is from genome assembly GCA_004363575.1 of Solenodon paradoxus. Taxonomy (NCBI): domain Eukaryota; kingdom Metazoa; phylum Chordata; class Mammalia; order Eulipotyphla; family Solenodontidae; genus Solenodon; species Solenodon paradoxus. The sequence goes on along the minus strand of RJWH01008895.1, from coordinate 20,090 downwards.
TGGTGACGTCCTCAAGTGACCTCATCTGCAGCACTTCTTGGAGGACGTGCTGTCCTCCCTCCCTGTAACCGCGGACGAGTCCGGGCGCTGGCCACTGGGCAGCGGGCACGTCGGCCCCCAGCCCGTGCTTTCCTGAAGCAGCTCGCACGCCCGCGGCCCTGCGCGGCCCTCCCCCACCACTCACGCTGACCGTCCCCCCTGGACTCAAGGGGCGCCCTCAGCGGGGCGCGGGGCGCAGGGCGAGCGGGTGTCATCGCCCTGGCGGCCACCCCGACTGTGTCACGAGTGCGGGTGCCCTCGGGGAGCAGCCAAGGTGACTGGCGCGGGCCAGGCTGACTCCATTCCCGCTGACCCGCCCGCTGAGAGGATGTCTCCGGTCCCTGGACGCCGGGCTGGCCAGCAGTGACAGGTGGCAGGTTTCCAATACGGCGGGCGGGTCACCAGGGCTGACCTTTTCAAAGGTGCCGAACGCAGCCCGCCAGGTGAGAGCTTTCCGCACGGAGGGGCGGCTGCAGGCAGGTAATGGCCCGTCAGCGCGCGCCGCTGCGCAAAGTGCAGGTTTGCCGTGAGGGCTGGTAATGGCTGTGATTACACCCTCGCTCCGCACGCCTGCCTTTCACCCCGATGAGACGCAGAGAGCAGCTTAATGCCAGGTTCCGGGCCCTAATGAGCAGTTCGGGAGCGGGCACATGCCACGCGGTGCCGAGTCCCAGGTCGCGCATCGATCGCCGGCACTGCTTTGGGGTTGAAGCTCAGCTTTTCACTCTGCCTGCTCAGCCGCCGTGCGAGCTGGAGAGCGCCCGTCTCCGGAGGCCGCACCGGGCGCGCAGAGGGCAGGCAGAGCCCCAGCAGCGGGGCCTTGTCCTGGCCGCGCCCGGGGGACTGTGGTCCTCAGCCCCTCGCGCTCTGACCAGAGCCGGGCCTCTTCCCCGCTCCTTGAGTCAGCAGTCCCCTGGACGATGCAGAGCTGGGCAGGCGCTCATCACAGGCCGGTCGGAGTTGCCAAAGGCAGGGTTCTCGCCCCGAGCTGGTCCCGGTGCAGAACTGGCCCCCAGGGATCTGACATGACTGGTGCTGTCCAGGAGTTGCAGTGGGATGCTCAGGAGGCGTCCCCTCCCTCCTGGAGGTCAGAGGTCATGCTGACCCCATCCCGGTGTGGCCTCCACATCCCAAGTGCTCTCCTGGCGTTTGCTGCCTGGTGGCCACCGCAGCCCGGGCCTGACAAAACCAGATGTGGTCCAAGGACAGGGCATCCTGAGCCAGGCAGGGACGGCCCCCTGGGAGGTCCAAGCAGAGCTGGTTCAGAGCAATAAAGCTGTCACTGCACTGGGACGTAAAGGCCTCAGCCGCGCAGGGAGGAGCCGGCAGCGACTCCAGGGCAGCTGATCCAGGACGCGCCTGCAGCGCCGAGGCGGGCAGCAGCTCGGACCCGGCCCCAGGGGCAGATGAGCCCTTGCTGACCTCACACCCACGTTCCAGCGCAGACCCTGCGGATGGACTGTGCACTCTGCTCTCGTGCGTCCCCGTCCCCACTGCCGCCCGGCACGGGCCCCAAGCGGGCGTCCGCTTACACGCCTGTCCCATGAGCCACCCCGCACTCCGTCCACGCCAGGCTTCTTTCCTCGTCACTCATGTGACGCTAGGTGAGTGGAACGTGGCGAGCCCTCCGGTAGGCACCAGCGTCAGTGATCAAGCCTGCATGACTGTGAACCATGGGCGGTGCGTGCCAGGCCACTCCGCCCGGAGCCCCAGGCCGGGTCGTGGGGGCCAGAAGCTCCTCGGACCCGTCAGCATTGGCACGGCCTCGTGGTCGGGGGCATGGGGGCTGGAGGGGTGGGGCCAGCCATCCTGGGGGCCTAGTGTGGGAGACAGGCTGAGCAGGATGGAGCAGAGCCTCACACAGGCCCGGCAGAACCGTCCACTTCGTCCCTGGGTGATGTGGCAGCACCCCGAGGCAGTGCTTTGCGGGGCATCCAGGCCTCGGGCAGGCTCCCCTGGGTGCACACTAGGGCATGTCTCGGGGAGCCCACTCAGCTGCGGCCTTTCCTGGACATGCACGCTCACCCCAGAGCCCGTGGCCTCCCTCCTCAGCGTCTGTGTCCGTGGGGGCTGCGCCCGCCTCGTGGCCTTCTCCGCAGTGTTGGGAAAGGAGGCCCCGCGTGCACCGGCAGTGGACTCCAGAGAGTGGCCTCTGTCCTTTCCGGCCAGCCGCCCACAGAGCCACCCGATGCCTCGTCCCTGAGTCCCCTCACCTGCCACTGGCTACTTGGCCAGCCCAGAGTCAGGGTGTGTCCCTACTCACCCCTCCCAGGAGGACATCAGAGCTGCCTCTGGTCCTTGGTCCGGTTCCCTGTCCCGGCGGTGCGGCCTGGGTGAGAGAGGACCCTGGGTCCTGCCAGAGCTGCCCCGACGAAGCCGCGTGCACTCGGTCACCTCGGGGATCACACAGGAATATAAGGCCCCTGAGCCACGTGCTGGCTCAGGAGGGGACATGGAGCAGCGATTCTCAGACCCCCAGCTGACCCTCCGTGCCCACAGCTTCCTGCCGGGGCCGCGGGTGCCTTCCTGCCCTCAGGCTGGCCTTCCTCTGGGCGTCGATGGCCGACGGGGTACAGCAGCGCCCCAGACAATGGCGCTTACGTCTGCGCACTTCAGCCTGAGAGGGTGTGTCACCAGCAGGCAGCTCCGACGGTGCCGGGGACCTGAGGGCCATCACAGGCACCCGTGTCTGTGCAGACTCTCCTCCTCGTGTGTCCAAAGACACAGGATGTGGGTCTCGGGCGGAGGCGGCAGCAGCGCAGGGGGAGGGCTGGTTGCCGGCCTGGCTGAGGGAGAGGGAGGCCATCTCGGCCAGCGCCACTGCCCTCGCACTCACACCATCACAGGCGCTGGGGCCTCCACTGAGCGCCGGCCCCATCCAAAGACTTTAGCCAGAGCAGGAGGGAGGTGGGCCGGGAAGCTCCAGGGCATGAGGGGAGGCAGCTCAGGGCTGGGGGGTCTCGCTCCTGAGGCCACTAAGGGATGAGACCCCCCCATAGTGTAGCAGGGGCCCCCTGGCTCCATTTGCCAGTCCTTCTGGGAGTCTGCAGCTCCACCCCCCCTTCCCTGCCTCCTCCCTGCCCTCCCCACTTGCACCCCTGCCCTGCCTCCTCCCTGCCCGCCCCACCTGCACCCCTGCCCTGACTCCTCCCTGCCCTCCCTGCCTCCTCCCTGCCCTGTCTCCTCCCTGCCCTCCCCGCCTCCTCCCTGCCCTGGCAGTCTCCTCTCGTTAGGTAATGACGTGCAGGAGCCAGGCTGGCCTGAACGGCAGCTGGCGCGCTAATGCCTCTGTGTGGGGCTGCGCAGAGGGCGGTGTGGACAAGCGTGTGACTGTCACTGTGCAGTGGCCATGAAGTGGTGGGAACAACCCTGGGAAAATGCACCGTAATTTATAGGGGCCTCTGGCTGCCAACGGGAGTAATTTGAGAATAAAATGCTCCTTTTCTCAGCAGAGCATCTGAGGGCCTGTCTTCCCTCTCATGTGTCCTCTTGTGGGCTCTCTGCTGTGACAGTTGCCAGGCTGCCGGCTTGTGGGGCACATCTTGTGACCCGACACAAAACGCACCCGGGCCGCACGCAGGGCCCGGCCACCCCACCAGGGAGGAACCCGCACGCGGCCCGGGGCTTCCTGTATGAGCTCGGGCCTGTCCTCAGGCCGCAGGTGGACCTGCTGATCACAAGTCACCGATCTTCAGTGACGCGAGACACAAACGTTAGAAAGTTAGAGCCGATGCATCAGAAAGAGCTAGAAGACAAGCCACCTGTGGTCACGGGACGGTGGGCGCGTCCTGCAGACAGTTCTCTGCCCAGCAGGCATCCGAAGCAACATTTGCGAGGGCCTGGGGCGCAGGCCCTTCCACATGTGTCCAGGCAGAGGCCAGCCTCCCGGAGGAATGAGGAGGCCAGCACGCTCCTCTGCCTGTGGCCCTTGTCCCCAGAAGGACCGCTGTGGGGCGCAGTGGTGCCCCCACGTGGAAGGCACTTGTCCCATTCTAAGCGCTCACTCCAATCCCTCGTTTCCACTCCTCTGCACAGCAGCTGCTTTCTTGCCTTGTAAAAATGTCTCCCCGTTACAGTCAGCCATCCCCATCTTCCACCCGTGAGGAGCGGCCTCTCAGGCCCCCAGGCCTCCTGCGCCCCCTCTCCTGCCCGTCCTTCCTCTGTGTTGTTCGGAATTCAGTGCCTTTGCTTCCATCCTTTTAGCCTTGACCGGAAAGGCCTTTGTACTTTATTGATATGTTGGCAACTAATGTTATGTGTTTGCTTGATTCTTAATTCCACTCCGACTCCTAATTCCCTCTGTGATTGAAACTGCGCTTTTCTCCGGCCCCACGCTCTCCCCCTGGGTCCTCCAGGCCCCCGGGTGTGTGGATGAGAGCTGGGCAGGCGGTCGGGGTCCCTGACACACCTGGCACAGCCTCCCCGAGGCCCGCAGAGAGGCCGCCTCCTCTGCACCAGAACCAGGTCAGCACTGAGGGAAGGACCCTGGGCAACCCCACTGGCCTCGGCCAGCAGCAGCCCAGGGCAGAGCTTCAACACGCCAGCCAGCGGGCAACTCTGTCCTGGGGTGCCCGGAAGCTTCTGAAGTGCCCCTGGAGGCTGAGTGCAGTGTGGAAACGGGGCCGGACGGCCCTGCCAGGCCCCTCACAAGGCCAGGCCTAGGGCTGCAGGTCCAGCCAGTGGGCTTAGCAGGGCCAGAGTTCCCACGAAGCCTCGGTGTTAGGTGTCTGGTTCCCAGGGCCCTGGGCCCCCGACGGGCCCATGCCATTCAGGTGAGCCATGGTCGGTCATGTAATGAGCCCACGTGATGCCCACCTTTGAGGAGCGATGAGTAAGTCCTTGTGTGGTGGGCCCTGTGCCCAGGGGCCCCGGAGAAGCGTCGGCTTTGATGGACACACAGCGGACAGCACAGTTTCTGGATGAATGCGCCTTTCTGTTGGGCCCTGCAGGCCCTGGCACCTGCTGAAACAAGACCTGGGCAGAGGGCACAGCCTGCGGCCAAAGAAAGACAGCGGAACAAAGCTGTCTGCGACCGAGCCGTGGCTGGGCGGGGCGGCAGGGGCACCGGCGCCCCTCCTGCCTGGGACCAGCTCCCTGCTGGCCTCCTGCCCAGGGCCCGCCCGTCAGGCCCAGGGCCCTGCAACCCTCTCTCCCCGTGGGCTTCTCCTCTGCATCTTGGAGGAGACAGAGCTGGGGTTGCAATGTCGGGGCTGCAGACAGACCCTGGGGTGGGGTGTTCAGAGCAGACTTCGTGTCTCGGCGCTGTGTCCCAGGCATGGACCCTGGCAGGGTGAACCAGAAGAAGCACTAGGTGCCCGGCTGTGACTGTCCACTACGCAGGGCCATCTGCGCCCGAGCCCAGGGTCAGGCCAACATCTCCAGACACCGGTGTGCCTGGACGGCCTGTCCGCTGCGTCGGCCCTAAGACAGCGTGAACCTGGGCCTGCGACAGCAGCCCTCTCGCCCACGAGCGGGGCGATGGCTCCACCCCACTGGCGGCCGCCGTCCTCAGAGGGGGCCCCTGACTTTCCTGGGCAGGACTCAGATGTGGACGGGTAGCCCGTCTGAGCAGGGGGCACCCGAGAATACCCCTTGAGAGGACGACTGCCCGAGAGTGAGCTCGGCGCCCGCGTCCCAGCCCTGGTCTCCTCGTGTCCTCGCCGCTCGCCGCCCCACCTGGAAGGACTGAGAGGGAGCAGCCTGGCCTCTGAAGGCGGCCACCTGGGCGCCCTGGCCTCCTGTCCTTCGGCCCTGGCCAGGTGGTTTCACGGCTGCTGTGTTGTCCGCGGTCGCGACGGGGGCGCGGTAACAGCGCCCACAGACGTGCTGAGACCCACACATCGCTCCCTCCTCCTGAGGCTGCGGCACAACTCCGGGCGGGGTCCCGGGCGGCGTCCGCCCCAGGTGCCGCCACAGCCCGGAGCTCTGACCTGGCGACGTGACCTGCCCCACCTCACACGGCCTCTCCCCGCTGCCTCCTCACATGGCTTCTTTTCGTAGCACGCAGTGCCCTGGGCAAGGGCCGCTGCCACCCAGGGTGGCCTGTCCGGATTTCCCTACTTCCCTCCGCAAGGAGACGCTTCCCAGAGAAGGTCTGGATACCGGAGTGGGAATCGAGCCCGTGGCTCGGGGCAGCGGCGGCCCCGAGCTGAAGCCGCGAACCTCCTCATGCACCTCTGCGTCTGCACAGCCTGCTCGGTTCCGTAATTCTCTCCTCGACGCCTTTTCCGTTTGAATTCTATTGCGGGAACACGCGTTCTTGCTGTCTGTCGTCCGGGGGCATCGCTGCGGGCCTAGCGCCTGTGTGTGACCCGCTCGCCCCACCCAGTGTCCAGCTTCCCTTCACCCCTGCACCCGATGCCGCCCTCCCCTTTCCTGCTAGTGACCCCTATCTAGCCCGGCCCCGTGGACTGAGCGTCCTTGTTGGAGCTGGTTCCTGGCGTGGTTTTCCTGCGCACCGCACATGAGTGTCACACGGTATCTCTCTCGGCGTCCGAGTCTCACTGAGCATGATTCCCTCCAGGCCCGACCCTGTTGTTGGAGATGGCGGGACGCCCCTCGGCGAGAAGGAGCTGGACTCCACTGTGCATGCAGGGACGGGGCTCCGGGCTGCGTGCAGGTGCAGGGCTCCGGGGTGCGTGCACGGGGCGGGGCTCCGGGGTGCGTGCACGGGGCGGGGCTCCGGGGTGCGTGCACGGGGCGGGGCTCCGGGCTGCGTGCAGGGGCGGGGCTCCGGGCTGCGTGCACGGGGCGGGGCTCCGGGCTGCGTGCACGGGGCGGGGCTCCGGGCTGCGTGCACGGGGCGGGGCTCCGGGCTGCGTGCACGGGGCGGGGCTCCGGGCTGCGTGAGGGGGCGGGGCTCCGGGGTGCGTGCACGGGGCGGGGCTCCGGGCTGCGTGAGGGGGCGGGGCTCCGGTGTGCATCGGGGGGCGGGGCTCCGCCGCCGTTTGCACAGAACTTTAAGAGTCACACGCCTGTGTTCCCTGCTGCACTTTGGCGCCGCAGAACCTGGCTCCCGGGCGGAGCGCATGCTCACCCCTGTCCGTTGGAAGCCCAAGTCCCCGTCTGGCCATCCCCCATCCCGGAGCCGGGGAAGGCTGTGCCCTGGGACAGCTCACATTTCAGCCCCTTCACCCGGCTCTGGGTGTGCAGGGAAGGAAACGCCGGTCCCCGCCGGAAGGAGCTGAACCAATCTCAGGAAAGATCCCTCAAGATGATGGGAAACCGTGACTCATTGTCGGCCCGCACCGTGTGACCGAGCACATGGGTGAGAGAGGTCGCAGCCCTGCCCCCTTGGGCACACGTCCCCACCTGAGGACCCAGGTGTGTGCAGTCGCTGCACGACGACCTCCGGGGCCCGCGTGCGCCTTTCCTGGGAGAGTGAGAGGTGCGGGGTGACGCCGATGCAGGCAGCTTCCCTGCAGTCAGGACACCGAGGAGCTGGAACTTCCTCCCGCTGAAGGACACCGGGGAGCTGAGGACCGGCGGGGTCTGGCCATGCCCCAGGTCCGTCTGTGCCCCTGTAACCTGGGGCTGGTCGCACCTGTCTTCCCCAGGCTCCGAAGGCCCTGTGGCAAGCTGAGGAGGCTTGTCCCACAGGACAGCGAGTCCCAAACGTCCTCTCCTCACGTGTTCCCTGGGGTAAGACTGCAGCTCGATGACAGGGCCTGGCACCCAGCTCTGGGCTCCATCAACTCTGCCCTAGGAGTCACGTGGGACATTGTCGTTGGGTTGGTCACATTCAGGAATCTGGCGGTGCCCAAGGCCCTCATTTGGAATAAAGGATTGTGTCAGCATTTCTGTTGAGAATTCCTGTTTTCAGTGATTTATAATGAAGCATCTTTTTAAAATGGTCCCAGCTGTCTGAGCTATATGCATCCAGAGAATAGATCCTGGGCTTTTTTAGCGCCCCACTAACTGTGAAATTGTTTGATTTTTACAAAACATACTTAGCAAATTGTTAAAAGTATTGGCTAAACACAGCATTTCATAAATGAAATGTTGGAGTGATCAAGATGCTGAACTTTAAAATCATCTGCTTTCGCAGAACAGTGCCTGTTTCACAAAGTTCAATACGGATTTTAACATCATTGTAACTACATTGCTGCACGTTGTCAGCATCAGGCCACTGCACATTCTAATTACCTGATTACGTTCATTTACATCGAATTTGTGATTAAATGTAATTTCATGCATCTTGAGTGACAATTCTCCCAAAACTGTGTTGTCTGCTCTGTGGCCACCTGAGACCAGAGCCACCAGACCTGCTGTCCCCAGCACGACCTGGGCCTTCCCACCGGCATCCCCGTGCCAAGTGCAGGCCGTGTCCCAGGCCACAGACCACTGGTGATGAGGGAGTCGCTGAGACAGAGTCCCCGTCCGTGGCCCTGACCTTCCGGGTGCTGGGATGGCACAGTGAAGTGAGACGCCACTTTGTCTTTAAAACTGGGAAACTGAGGTGTGTTCTGACAATGCTACCTGGTGGGAAGTGGGCGGTGGACATCACTGTCCTACCTTCTGACCAAGTATTTTTAAGTCTTAAGAACCCTTTCTGCGCCTGCAACATTTTATAGTCTTTTTCCAAATCTGTCTCATCTCCTACCATCACCATAGCAACCCACATCCGATGCAAGCCTGGGGCCCTCCGATGCAGAGAGGGGGCGCCGGAGCCCCGAATCTGGCCCTGGACGACTCACGTGTCATCTCTGTGAGCATACTTGCTGGTGGCATGCCGTCGCCAGGTGATTGCAGTGAAGGCGCCTTCAGCGACGGGGCTTCCTGGGGCCGCCTGCTCCTAAAGACCTGACGTCCCCCAATGGGCACAGGGGAAGGTGGGATGGAGCCACGTGTACCTATGCAGATGAACGGCGGGGACCGTGGGTGAAGGCCCCGCTGACGGGGGGACCGCGCCCAGAGCAGATGCTGCGATCCGTGAGGAAACCTGTACTCATGGGGACCGTCCAGGTGGGATTTTCAGGGAGCAGAGCACGTTTCCTCCCTGCGGACTCCAGAGGCACCTGGAGTGAGGAGACTCACCTGCAGGCCTGGCTGGAGCACCGTCGGTCCTCACGTGGGATCTGCGTGGGGCAGAGGATGCCAGGGCCGTGCTCACACGACCGTGGCGCCTGGTGGCCTCACGAAGCCCACTGACCTGGGAGCAGCACGGGGCCGAGTCTGAACCCCTGTCCAGACCACACACAGGACAGGGGCAGGGCCGTTTGTCTCCCCGCCCGTGGCTGAGGGTGGGAGGTGGGTGGTCCCCGGGGAAGATGACAAGGCATCTGAAGTCCTGTTACCCAGGAAGGATTTCAGGTCCGTGGTCTTTCCCACCAGGAGCACATGCACCATTCGGGCCCAGAAAACTTCCCTCATGCCGAACGCGCATGCTGGTTGGGCAGTGTTTTATAATCCAAATCTTTTCGGTAAATCCCTCCCCGGTACTGTGGAAAGTGAACAATTATGCTTTCCTCACGTCTTGTTGCTAATGTGGAAGTCACGGCTTTCCTTTCCGGCTCAGAGGGGCACGTTTCCCTTGACAAAGAGGGTGTGTCGGATCCAAAACGCGTAGGCTCCAGGGACGGGGCTCCAGGACGGGGCTCCAGGGGCCTACAACCAGGCTCTCATTTTGGGAGGGAGCAGCAGCACAGAGACATGAAACCACCAGCCACAGAGAGGGTGTGTATTGGCCAGGAGGGCAGAGTCCAGTGTGGGTGGAAGTGTCCTGGCAGACTGGTGGAGGCCGTGCTGATGGACGTCTCCGAGGCTCCCCGGGACTGACTGATCTGTAGTGGGGCCGAGTGTCCCCAGGTTCTCAGGAAACATCCCTGCCAGGGAACCTTCACAGCCCGAGGGAAGGGGCCTGGTGCGGCGGGGTGGCTGTGAACCAGCTCCGGACCTCCTGCTGTCCCCCACATACGAAGCGCCTGCCCGCTCTGTCGGCAGAAGCCTGCGGGTCCAGGGACCTCGCTGAAGGTCCAGCCCAGCTATTCTCTAAAATGCACAATGGTCTGAGCAAAGGGCAGTGTCTGCATGTGACGATCGCCACCGGCTGGCACCAGTGATGGGCCCTTGCATAGGCAGGTAGATGAGGGGCCTCCGGGGCCACACCCCTGAGGCAGCACAGACTGAAGGTCCAACAGGTCCCCGCCACGTGGTCACTTCTCCCTGTGAGTGCTGCTCGCCCAGCCAGGCACTCGGCCAGCATACTCGGCACCGGTGGGAGGGTCAAGCCTGGTGGGAGCAGTAGTGCCACCCCTGCCCCCACTCAGAGACCCCCAGGGGTCTCGGACTGGTAGGGCCGCCCATGGGACGGCCGCCCACACAGTGCCGTCAGGTGGCCGCAGCTCTCGCCGCAGACGGTGCGTCTGGATGAGCCGCTGACGCCCGGCGCTAAGCAGGTGCAGCGGAGAAGAAAGGCCCGCGGCTCCTCGGAGCCGGCGTCTTTGTACATCAGACAGAAGGCAAGCAGCGGCTTTCAAAGCCCCAAATCAGACCCTTTATTTGTGCAGAATATATCAATTTGGAATGCACAAACTGAAATTGCTGGTTACAGAATTTGATACATTTGATTGTAGTATAATTTTCCAAGGTCTACACCACCCATCCCAACCTGCAGGCGACGGTCATGCGCAGGTCGGGGTCCCAGGAAGCAGGAAAGGCCGAGTCTGTGCCTCTGTCCTCACCGTGCCCACACTCGCGGCCCCGCAGCCCCGGCCGGCTCCCTGCTGGCCACACGCCGCTCCTAGGAGTCTCCAGAGCACTGTCATCATCTCCGCTGTCTCCCCGTGCTTTCCGCCTCAAGAGACTCCACGCACACGCACACAGCGTCTGCTCCCGGCTTTCCAAGCTGAAACCCAACCTGTGGCCCCAGAGGCTCACGGGAGGAGAATTTGGGCACCAGAGCTTCTGGCAGAAGTGTATGTCCCGGGGCGCATGGCTGTGCCCTGCCGGCACCAGAGCAGGAAACGGGGACGGGCCCGGGCCCTTCAGGCGAGGTCGTCAGCCTCAGCCTGGTGCGTGGGGGACTGCTGGGCTCCGGGCACTGGCCCGGTCAGCATGGCGGGCTGCACAGCGCCTTCTGGCTGTCTCTGCCATGGCGTGGACAAAGAACTGTCCAGCGGCATCAGGAGCCACGTGGCCTGTCAGTGGTGCCCCAGACGCAACAGTGGCCTGCGGTGTTGGCCGGGCCCACGACCCCCTCCACTGCTGCGTGGTTGGCAGCACATGCCAAAGGCATCCGGAGAGAAGTGGAGACGCAAGGATGGAGCGGGAGGAGCCGTCGTCGTGGACGAGACAGGGAGCCCGAGAGACACCATGCACGCCAGCCCTGGCCCCCGCTCGCCGCACACCACGGGCTTAGGAGTCAGGGTGCTGCCTTCCCTGCATCTCGGAGCCCCCACCACCTGCACTGTAGCCCCGCGTGGGTGGCAGCTCCCCTCGGGGTCATTCCCCGGGGTTGCGGTGGCCGAGGCGGGGCATCCGAACTTCCTTACCGACCTGCTCCGGGCGGCACCTGCCGCGTCTGCCCGGCCCTTCAGGGAGCCTCGCCCCAGACCCGTGGCGCCTCGGCGGCCTGCGCCAGGCTTCATCCTGGACAGGCGCTCGTTCCTCGTGCGGCTGCGAGACAGGGCTGCACAGCTGCCCTGCGTGTGGCAGTGGCACGTGGTTTGCTCTTGGCCAGGGCGCAGGGACCTTGTCCCCGAGGGCACAGCCCACACGGCGGCTTTCACTCCTGCTCTGGGCCCTGTGCCCCACAGGCCGATCTGCTTGTGCCGGGCGGGCCACGGCTGGATTCGGAGCCCCTGATTCCATGCACTGCACCCGATTCCCTGAGATTTAGCGGGACTTCCGATCAGAAGTCAGCGGCGAGGGGCTTGCACAGCGGGGCAGGAGGCCCCCTAGCCCGCCCCGGCCCTGGCCCCGCACGGTCAGCTGTGCAGCAGTGCAGCCCACCCGGGCTGGGGCGCCTGACCGGGGCACAGCAGGGAAGGACGGGTGGAGCCGCACCACAAACCACCCAGAAAACGGCACAGCCCAGTGCGTCCTGCGTGAAGGAAGCGGTGCCTTTATGCCTCTTTCCTTTTGGCAGTTCACAAATGCCATTCCTTATTGCTCCTCTCTTTTAATGGGTTGTTTTCTCTTCTTCCTGCTTCCTTACCCTCGTCAGTTCGGCGAGCGCTCAGCACATTTGTTCGGCGGAGTGCATGTGCCGTGTGGACTAATTTGATTTTTGCCACTTGAATGAACTGCATGTGTGGGAAAGGACTGAATTTTCACTGGGGACAAACTCGAGCAGTAATGGGGTGACAAGAACCAAATACGATAATAGCAGGGGGTTATTTTTAACTCCTTATTCATCACCCACTCAGTCCACACTGTCCCTCCCTCCCAAGACCAGGTCACATCGAGGAGGAGGCCCCGTGGCTTTCAGCTCTTGGCTGCTGTGAATGGGCGCGGCCGGTGGCCCCGTGACCCCATAACAAGCCCAGCAGGGCCCATGGCACAGGGGACGCTGTCACCCTCCCCGCTGGCTGGGGACGCAGTGCCGTGCCCCCGGGGCTGGGAAGGGCAGGGGGAGGCCCACTCAGCCTGGGGCATCCCACCCCTCTGCCCAGGTCGGCAGGGCCGGAGCGCCCGTCTGGAGGACATGTCCTCCATCGCTCTGCCATCAGCCTGGCAACCTGAGCCGCCTCCTGGGGACACAGTCCGTTACACTGTCAGCCGAGCAGACGTGGCGGGGCCGAGTGTCAACAGAAGGTGAGGGAGAAATCAGCCGCCGCCTACAGCTAATTACCCTGCTGTGAGTTAGTCAAATGCTTGTTAGGAGCAGCGGGCTGGACCCTAATTAAGCGTGTCTAGTAACAGTCCCCTGACACCCAGACCCTGGGACCCTCCCGGGCGTGGATAATCCACCCGCCTAGTCATACCTGTCACCTCCCAGCAAGCCAGCAGCACACACGTGACAGGCACTCACAGGCACAAACACACACAGGTGCACACACACACACACACACACACAGGCACAAACAGGCACACACAGGCACATACACAGGGACACGCACACACGGGCACACACAGGCACACAAATACAGGCACGCGTGTGCGATAGGGCCACGGTGCTCTCTGCACTGACTTGTGACACACACAAGTGTGTTTTAAATTGCATGCATTTCAGCAGGGGGCCCTGAATTGCTCCTGATGATTTTGTCATTTCTGCTCTCCCCCGAGAGGACGAGAAAGGAGGGAAAAGAGCCCTGGGCCGTGGAAGCGGTCGGCTATGTCAGTTTGTCCGCTCAGGGTGATGAGCATGACGCGTTTGCCGTCCCCTCCCATGTTCTGCAGTCAAGCCGTGTCCCTCGCTTCCAGTCTCAAGTGTGCTGCTCCAGGCCCCACCCTGGATGTGGCGCTGTCTCTGCCTGGCAGGTCCACCCTCCACCTGCTGGGGAGGCCGCGTCCCTGCCAGTTGACCCGTCTGTCTGGTGCTGGACAGGGAAGCAGAGAACACGGCCCCAAATGACATGTGATGCTGGGAAGGGGCGTGGGGCCTGCCAGCCTGACAACCGGCCACAGGAGCTGCCAAGGTGACGAGCATGGTGACCGCGGTGCTGGCGGCAGGGAATGGCATGCATGACGTGGGGCTGAACCCAGTCCCCTGGCCCCGGGACCAGAAATGGCCGTGTCCACAGGGGTCACTATGAGGATCCCAGAGAAGCAGGCGCTTCTGCAACCTAGGAGGCTTGGAGCTGCCTTTTGCCTTTATTAGGAACATTTGCCCAGCTCCACCTTGAGGCCCACTTAAAAAGCACCCCGACTTTGGCCAGTTCTGCTGTTCGGCCTGAGCAGTGGCCCTCCGGCCCTGGCTGCCCTGGGCCATCTCGGCGGTGACGGGGTTTGACCACTGACCCAGGCGTCCTCTAGCAAAGCCCCGACGGCTCGTCCGTGTGGCCGTCTGCTCCGGCAGAGAAGACCCAGCAGGCTCAGCGCTGCAGGAGACCAGCGCCGTCCTTACAGAGAGGCGCTGTCCCCCGAACCCGCCGGCTGGGTTCGCTCGCCGGTTTGCTCACTGGCGGAGCCACAGCAGAAGCACGTCCATCAGCGCCGCCTCTTCTCCGCCTCCCCCGCACGAACTGGTGAGCAGGCCTGTGCGGAAGAACATCTGCGGGCATGACCAGTTAACCTTGAAGAGCGAAGCGGCAGGCGTCTAAGTGCCAGCTTATTTCAGGCTCCAACTATCTGGCTGCTGTGGCCTCTGTCACAAGGCAAGGCAGTAGGAGGACACCAGGCCCATGAGCTGGACCGCTCGCCCGCAGTCACGTCCACTGGCACAGACTTCCACCGGTGACCAGAAGCCTGAGTGACTCGGATTCATCGCCGGCTCTTTGGACAGTGGAAACAATCCAGAGGTGGCAAACGCGTACCTTCGTTCTTGGGGCTTGCTTTCGTTTCTTTGAAAATGGGATTTTATTTTTTTTAATGCAAAGGAAAACTCCATTTGCTCAACACTTTCATTTTAACTGAGATAGTCCCTTCCCTCCAAGTGCCACTCAGTTTCCCGCGTCTGTGTGCTTTGCTATCGGGCAATCGCAGTGAAGGCGTCTTATTGGGGGTTGTCCCCGAGGGAAGTCCCCTCAGTCGCTCCCTGGCCAAGCTGAGCAGCTTTGGAGAAAACCGTAACACATGGCCCAGGGGCCGAGCCTGAGGGACTGATGTCCGACCGTGCCGGTGGCCAGCGGGCGGCACGTGGGGTCGTGGTCTCGCCCGCAGTTGCCTTTCTCCTTCGGAAGAGATGCCGTGGCTGTGACGTGGGCACAGCTCGGGAAGGCCGGGACCCTGCCTGCCCTCCGGCCAGCAGGTCCCCAGCGGTTGGCCTGTCACGAAAGCGGCTGAGTGCCGGTAACTCCTGAAGTAAGGAGTTCTTTTACTACACAATGTGCATCCTTGTCGCGTTCCAGCTCGTCCTCCTCGGCGCGGCGGTGAGAAGGGAAAGCTCCTCTGCTGGCTCCCAGCGCGCCTCCCGCGAGACTCGTGGGAAGTGGAATTTTCGGAAAGCTGATCTCCACATTTTTGTGACGAGATGTGAATGAGACGGGGATTTGGAACCGAGCGAGGGGGGTGTAAGCACGGGCGTCTGTTGATTTAGTGCGGAGGCCGCTGCGTGAGCGTACATGGTCATGTGCGCAGCCGTGTGTCCCAAGCGCCGACACAGGCCCGGCCACAAGGCCACACAGCAGGCTGGACGCCGTCCAGCGCGTCTGCTCAGCTGTCGGTGCCGAGTCCGCTGGTGCCCACGGTCTGGGTCAGCCCTGCCAGGCGGGCGGCGCCCCAGACTCACGCGGATGTGTCTCCTGTCACTCGGGGCTTCTCGGTCCACACTGTAAAAATGACCCCCACGTCTGACTTGGCTCTGTCTCAAACCTTAAAGACTACTTGAACATTCATTAAAATTAAACCTGTATGAGTGGTAGTTGGAGAGATGACAGATAAATGGTGAGATGCATAGAGATGAAGAGATAAATGGATAATGGATGATGGATGGATGGAGATAAATGGATGGAGAGGTGAAGAGATAAGTGTACAAATGGAGAGATAATATGAATGGATAGGTGGATGGATGGATGATGGATGAGTGGATGGGTGGATGAATGGGTGGATGGGTGGGTCAGTGATGTGTGGATGGGTGGAGGATGGATGGGTAGATGATGAATTAACGAAAGGATAGATGGATGATGGATGGAAGGATGATGGATGGATGGATGGATGGATGGCTGGATGATGGCTGGCTGGATGGATGACGGATGATGAATGGATGGTAGGAGGGATGGAGAGGTAAGTGGCTGGGTAGAGAAATGAAAAGATGAGTGTATAAATGGAGAGAGAGTATGATGGATAGGTCATTGATTGGTGGGTGGCTGGATGCATGAGTGGGTAAGAGATTAGATAAACAGACTGCCTTTTTCCTTTTATTTTATCCTAAAATAGAACCCAAGAAATGGTCATCGAGAGTCAGCTGTTTGCAGAACTAGGACTTTGTATGGGCCTAGGTATCTGTGAGGAGTTTCAGTATTCATTCTGTGCTTCTCTGTAACGTTTGCATTTCCTTGTCGTGAAGTTGCAATTACCCAGTTTTCATATGACGGAAATTGTCTGATTGGTGGGGTGACATGCTGTTTGCTTTCTTGTTTGCACATTTCAGTACTTTTAGAGACTAAACTCCATCCTGTGGTGTAAATGCTGACACTCCTTCCCTCATCTTTACACATTTCTGTCCTCCCTGGCAGCCTGGCCTTCCGCTCTGATCTCTCTGGTACCTTTGGTGTCTTCCTGCATGTCTGGACCCCTTACCACGGCCCCTTTCAGGGCGGTCACCTGTTCCACCGGCCCGTCCTGCCCCTCCTTTCCACCCTGCCCGGCTCTGTCCAGGCCACAGCCAGCGCTGCTTTCCCTGCGCCACGACCACCCATCACAAGTCCGGCCTGCCCCCAGCTCAGCACCCGTGGCCCAGACGGGGCCTCAGAACTGGGGGCTTCAGCACTGCTGGCTGAGCGGCACAAAGGCCGGCGTTAAGTCCTCGCAGGTTTGTCACCGGCCGCTACAGGCCCCGCCCTTCGCCCAGAGCTGTGAGGGGCTCTGCTGACGCAGCCTGGGGCCTCCCCAGGCTCTTGCAGACCCGTGACTGCAGCCGGTGGGCAGAGCACAGCAGAAAGATGTCTTCCGGGCCGACTCCTCACCACCCTGTGCCCCCAGAGTCCCGCCGTGAAGCCCTCTGTGCCTGCAGCCAGCGTCCTTCTGTGCGGGAGCTGGGGACCAGTGACCACGTGTGCACAGCCGGGGCCCCCCAGTGGCATGCGCCCGGTGGCTCCCTGCACCCGTGGGCGGGCCCACCACCAGCTCTCGGCGTTCAGCAGGCCTGGAGCTCATCGGCTCTGTCATTTCAGGCCCCCACCCCATGGGGAAATGGGAACCCGAGTCCTCCTGCGGTCTGGAATGTTCTGGAAGGGTGTGGCGGCACTGGTTCATTGGGGGCGGGGCTGGGGGGCGGTGGCCTGCTCTGGGCTCTGGGACTCTGTGCCCCGCCCCTGTCACCGCCTTCATGGTCAGGGGTGCCCTGGGGGGCGGGTCTGGGTTGTGGCTCCTCCTCAGGGTTCTAGAGGCTTCCCTGGAGGCAGCGCCCTGGGGCGCACCAGTGGGCAGGGCCCTCGTGGGAGAGAGTGACGCCCCTGCCCACTGGTCAGGAGGGTGGATCGTCAGCCAGGAGAGCCCGTGGCGTCTGGGAAGACGGAGGCCGAGTGAGAGGAGGCCCTGGAGGAGGACGGCCTGCGCGGACCAGGCTGGCACGGACGCGGGAAGCGCAGCGTGGTGTCCTCCGGTGAAGAAGTGACCAGGGGCAGCGGGGGTCGGAGCCGACGGGGTCCCGTGCAGGAAGGCGGCTAAGCCTGTGGATGAAAAGGAGGAAGAAGCGCCGAGAGACGCGCCTGGACCGCGGAGCTGCTCTCCCGGGCGGGCCTGTGCTTCGGCCCCGATGCCTGGGAAGGGGGTTGAGTCTCCATGCAGAGCATCACATCTGGGGCCTCAGAGGCACCTGCAGAGCAGAGTGGCCCCTCAGGAGGCTGGCCTCATGTGCTGACCGTTGGGACAGCCGAATGAGACCCGAGGTGCACGGTGACCGCCCCACCGGCCCGCAGACGCGACCTTCCCGGGCTCAGGGGGGCTCCGCCGCGAGCCCCGTGGGCGCCATTTCCAGTGCGTTTCGCCAAGCCACTGCCGTGACCTGTCTGGCGGGGACAGTGACGGAGAAAAGCAGACACAAGATGTCAAGACTAGGTTAATGCTGGAGAACTAGGACCAGACTGACCCCAAAGCCTGGAGCGAGCTCTGGAGCCCCCGGCTGCCTCCCAGCCACGCCCCCCACATGGGCTTCTAACTCGTTTGAAATCACGCTGGTTGCCTGGGCTCAGAAAACACCTGTATGCTGTTCGCAAGGGTGAGGAAGGCAGAGCTGGACCCCGCCGTGCCACCTGCGAGTGGCCGGGTCAGACCTGCTCTGACAGGAGCAGAGAGCTGCTGGAGGATGTGGGGAGGGGACGGGGACACCCAAACCTGTGACAGGAACACGGTACCGGCACCTGGCTATGAAACAGGAAGGCTGGGGTCCCCACCTCGGCACCGCTGAGCCGCCGGCTCCCGGGCGGTGGGCTACTGCGCTGTCTGCCATCTGAGAGCCTGGCCACCCGCACAGGCCCAGAGACCAGGGTCTGTCTCGGCACTTGCCGCACCCGAAGGGTCCACTGGCCAAGCGCCCAGCACCCTGGGGAGCTGTGCTCGCGGCTCAGCCCCGACCCCGGCCTCCGCTCCAGGTCAGAGGGCGGCAGGTCTGCAGTCAGGGAGGCTGCCGTGGTCTTGTGGCCGCAGCCAGACTGGCCCGCGGGCCCCAACCGGTCCCATCTCAGTGTCTGCCGTCTGGCGCCAGCAATCTTTCTGACTCATTTTCCCCGATTAGCAGCTCCGATGTCGTCACAGAGACGTGTTTTATGAGTTGCGTCCTGAGAATTCTCTGGAACCCGTGAGAATGGTGTTGAAGCCAAAGAATCCCAGTTTTAGCAACTTTGCACTGACGTCTTCTGCCATTTCTTTTGACAAATCATTTTAAAGATGTTTTGCAAAAGAAATTTTACCAGCAGCAAGGTCGGCATGTCAGACAGTCCCAGGTCAGTGCGGTCAGAACACGGGACGCGCCCAGGGCCCTGAGAACGCAGCTCGCGCGCAGCGGACGGGCACAGGGGCACCGCCCTCCTCAGGGCCAGACTCACAGCTCCAGCGCTCGGGGTTCCCTGTTGGCAGGCCTTTCTAAGAGTGTTTTCCCAAAAGAAAAGCAACATTCAAGAAGCGTGCTTTGTGAACAGGGCGAGAGCAGGGTGCCTGCGGTCCAGAGCCGCAGGGCCTTCTGGGGCGGAGCTCTCGACGGCTGGTACAGGAGGCATCGTGCCCGCAGCCGCCGCCCCAGCCCCGCCAGGCCCCCGGCGGCCGTCGCCCAGGTGGCTGGCACTCCTGGGAACTGTCACCACGAGAGCAGCAGCGGAAGTTGAGAACAACCGAGGATGCCACCATGCGTGGACGGAACCGGGCATCTGCAGAGATCCGTCCTGGGGAACAGGTCAGAGGCATAAACGAGAAGTGACCCGGTCAAGTCAGTCTTGCGAAATAAGCTGCATTAAGCCTCGTTTGTATGACTGCCCTGGTTTGTCTGCTCAGGGGATTCTCGGGCTGATCGTGTTTGGTTTTGATTTTCAGACTGGTTTCCTCTTTGCGGAAAATTCCAGAAAATGTCAGAAGGGTGGGGGCCCAGCCCGCTGTGTGGTGGGGGGTGAGTCCCTGCCTGGTACGCCCCCATCGAACCTCCCAGAAGTCCCTCTGGTGCCAGGAGGACAGTGGGAGCCATCCCGGCCCTGGGGCAGGCGCCATTTCTGTGCCCCACACGGGGGCCCTGCAGCCCGGCTGCCCGCATGCACGCGGCTCCCGCCGCCCTCCCGTCACGCTGCGCCGAAAGCGCCGAGCCCCCCAGCACCGTGCGAAAGTGCTGCGGGTGAGCGCACCTGCCAACATGCCAAGACACTGCGCCTTGTTAGCGTGGTCCTCACGGGAGACACACACTCGGGAAGTAATTTCAGAAAGGGGATCAAAACAGTGGTGCTTGCAGCCTTTGTTTCTTTGAAAGCACGCTGCATCCTCTGCCTCGCCCGCTCCGCCGCCCTGGCATTAAACTTGCTCACCTCAGAGGCTCACGGGCAGGGCGGCTGGAGGACGCACTTCTGCTGGATGCTGCGGCCGCTGTGGTGCCGGAGCAAAAGTGGGCCTTCGGGCTGCAGCTCTGGACGCCGCTCCGTGGGAGCCCAGGTGAGTCCAGGCCGCGCCGGGGCCTCCGAAGTGCCCGCCGCCGGGAAGTCCAGCCTTCCCCTCTGTGGGGGACATGGACCCATTTGCTGAACTACCTCCCAGGGCGTGTCAGCAGGTGCAGAAGCAGGACCTCCCTCCTCCTCCCTCCTCCTCCCTCCTCC
>RJWH01008894.1:0-26737 GCA_004363575.1 Solenodon paradoxus | reverse complement strand
TAACCATTTTCTTCCTTTCTTCTTACCCTTATGATTTTATTCAAGTTGTTGTAGGTT
Source organism: Solenodon paradoxus (assembly GCA_004363575.1). Taxonomy (NCBI): domain Eukaryota; kingdom Metazoa; phylum Chordata; class Mammalia; order Eulipotyphla; family Solenodontidae; genus Solenodon; species Solenodon paradoxus. Next base: position 26,680 of record RJWH01008894.1, on the reverse strand, counting down.
ATGTTTTTAAGAGTCTTTTGGTAACAAAATAATTAATGAGACTGACTGAATTTGAAGAATAAATAATATAGTACTGTCAAATAAAATGACTGGGACCATTTGTTTTAATTTTGGGGCAAGGGAGAGATCTATCTTACTTAACTCAAGTGTAGCTTTATCTGAATGAGTGAATATGTTGTATTGCTGTGTTGTATGGAAGACCAAATATGGGTAAATGGAATCTGAGTAGCCAAACATGTGGATACTGCTCATTATTAGTTTATTGCCTTCCAGTTCCAAATCCACTGTGCTGCCCTACTGTGTGATATTGTACTGGACTTCTGTAACAGTTTCTTCTTTGCCATATGGCATACTGCTAGCCATCTTTGTCACTAATGTGCACTGGAGGGAACTTTAACAAACCACATATTTAATTTCTGGTGATACAGTTCTATTCCAATGACCTCTTTCTCTCTTTTTATTTGAATACCATACAGTTTGATCACTATCCCTTTGTAATATAGCTCAAGATCTGGAACTGTTATACCTCCTGTTTTGTTATATAGTCTCATGATATCTTTGACCATGCAGAGTTTTTTGTGAAGCAATATAAATTAAAAATATTTTGTTCTGTTTCCTTGAAAAATGTCAGTAGAATTTTGATGGGATTTAATTAAACCTGTATATTTTTTAGGTAAGATGACCATTTCAGCGATATTAATTCTTCACAACTGTGAGCATGGAGTATCTATCCTTCTTTGTGTCTTCCTCTACTTCTTTTAACAATGATGGGTAATTTTCATTTCTTTCACCTCCTTAAGCACATTTCATGATATTTAATTCATTTTGTTTCTATTGTAAATAAGATAGTTTTCTTGATTTCATTGCATTCTATTATATTGTTCCCATCTAAGATGCATATTTTTGCATACTAATTTCATAACCTGATACTTCACTGTACTCATTAATGCTAGTAGTTTTGGTGGTGTGTTTTGGGCTTTCTGTTTATATTATCCTGTCATCTGAAAGTAGTGATAGATTTAGTTTTTCTTCTCCAATTTGAATTCCTTTTATTTCTTCTTGGGTAATTGCTCTTGCTAGGAACTTCCTTACGATATTAAATAGCAGTGGCAAGAGTGAACAGTCTTGTCTCATTCCTGATCTTAGAGGAAATGCCTTCAGTTTTTTGGCATTGAGTATGCTGCTGGCTGTGGATTTATCATGGATCTTATTATGTTCCTTTTATGCCAATTTTATGTAGAATTTTTATCATAGATGAGTGCTGAATCTTATCAAATGTTTTCTCTGCATCTGTTGATGTGATCATACTTTTCCTTGCTTTTGTTGATATGGTGCATTACAGTAATAGCTTTGCATGTACTGTACCTTCCTTGCATTCCTGGGATAGTGCCCACTTGGTCAAGATGAATGATCTTTTTGATGTATTGTTGTAGTTGGTTTACTAATATTTTGTTGAGAATTTTTGCATCTATTTTCATCAGAGATATTGGTCTGTAATTTTCTTTTTTAGTGACAGGACATTTTTTTTGAAATAGGAAAGGTAAGTATGCATGCGATACGGATTATCTGAGCAAAATAGGAAATACTTTTAAATGGGCAGAAATGTTGTAATTCCAGAGGGAAATTAAGGACTTCACTATTGTTAGACTGTGTCAGAAGTGGTTACCTCTGACATACCCTTGTGGTTCAGGTGTCTAAAGTATAGGCCATGTAGAGCTCAGGGCCATGAGTATGAGACCTGGGAATGGGGTAGAACCTCCACAACCCAAAACCTTTATGTGTGTGTGTGTGTGTGTGTACATACACATGCAATATTTTCTGGGTGTGAATTTTATAATAAGTTTATCCTGGAAGTTTTATTTATCAGAGTGATTTTCTGAGGCTTATACATTTTGATTAGGAAAGCAATTGACTACACAGAAAGAAAAATTTTTCTTGTCTGTTTTTATTGCATCTACGCTTTATGAAATGGACTTTTATGCTATATTCCCTATTTATCTTTCTGCTAGGATGAGTTAAATTTACTTCTTCAAGGGTCACTTGACTATGCGTTTCAAGCACAGGTTCTATGTCAACCCTCCAATTTCATCAGCAGTGCACATTAACCCCACAGGCCACTGCTTCACATCACTGTTTATGCAGAATGTTTTCAGTAGTTCCTGGTTTGAGCAATTCTACTCACGCACTGATTATTCTCATTATTTATTTACATATCTTTGGTACATAATTATCATGTATGAAATTTCTTTATCACATAGTTAAGAAAAATATTTAACAATTTAAAATAGGTAGAGTTGGATTTCGTGTCCTTTCAGTATCATCCTGGGACATTAGCTAGTTCATACAAAGATTTGGTAATTACATAGAGGTGTGTGTTTAACTTTGGAAATTTTAACTTCAGTTTATCTCATTAAGGACTGCTTTTCTGTGAAGTTACATGCTATCTGTACCATAGAATAGGTTTATTGCCTCATAGAACATTAACAACTCATTATCTCAGTACATTTATTTCAAAGTCCATTAATGTCTTCAAAATGATCTTTGATCTTGCTTTATAATTGTACCTGTTCTGTCATCGATTTGTAAATTGAATAAATACCTTGATTTCTAAATTTGTCTGAAGGCCCTATTTGTGACTTTACTTAAATTATACAGTATTACTTACTTTAACACAGTTAATAAAACATTTCTTATATTCATTATATGTAGACTACACTTTATACTAGGCAAATTTAAAGATAAATTTATTGTAAAATTGCATTATTAACAAAGAAATAGCGAGTACTGAAATACCAGTTATATATTCTTATACCTCTTGCCCCTGTATAACTGAAGAGAAGTCTGAGGAGGGAAAAAGACCTTTTAGAAAACCCAGATAGGACTGGATTCAGATCCTTTATTCTAATTTTAGAGCTTTGTGTTTTATAGAGCCTCTTCTCATTTCACTAGCTTATTAATCCACTCAGCTGACTGCCTTCCAAATTCAATTCAAAGAGTCCTTATTAGTCACTGCCATCACCTCACTCCATGAACATGTGATTTTTGTCCATAACTTTCTCCACTCACCATCCTCACTCTTTCTGTCTGATCTCATTGAAGGGTGCACGTCAGTTTTATTTGAGGTGAAAAGAGAGATGGAACTCTTATTTACTTATGGAACTCCATGTTGATTAGTCTCTCAGCATTTGAGCCTGTTCAAGAACTGAGTGTTCTAATGTTTAAAATTGTATTTTAATGATCACAATTCTGTTTATAATATTTTGCCTATTAAGTTACATTTCATACCTTCATGTTAGTTTATGTACAGATTTGACACATTACTTGCTGAGAAATATAAAAAATTGTTAAGGCTTATTTTAACCATGACAAATTCTGCCTGCTCAAAAATTTAGTATCTTGGTTGATATGGGACTCTACTCCTTGGACACTGCTATGAAGATTTATTTATTTTTATCTTAACCTCTCCCTTCATCTTTATGGTTCATTGCTATCCATTCTGTTTAAACCCAGGTGCTCTCTCTACTCCAGATAGAAAATATTCATCATTTGGCCTGTAGAATACTTACCTTTGGGGCCTGATTATTTGATTGATGTGCGTTCTCTCCAAAATGTGTTTCATGGAGGAGGCCTGTATCCTCAAAGCCAAGAGTTACTGTGCTGTCATATTGTGACTCATAATAAATATTTGTTAAAAGAATATATTTTCATGTTGACTATATTGGAGGAACATGTTTTCCTCCTTTTGTTGGTGGAAAGACATTCAGTTTAAATATGTGACTCATTTATAGCAGGTTGACTCATTTGGTATATAAACTCTCCTGATTATCCTATTATTTGCATTTTTGTCTTTTTCTTAATTTTATCTACTAATTTTAATTAATTAATGAATCAAAATTATTGAAGTAAAATAGTATTCTAATATTTTATAGGTTTAAAGTGAGCATTATTGTAGATCAACATTTGTGTATCTTCTTTACCATATAATTGACTCTTTTCAACCAGCTAGTCAATTGCTTCCTCTTCCCTTCTGGTAAAATCTACTTTGGTCTAGTAGACTAGAATTCTATTTTTGTTTGATTTGTTTCATTCACTTGTTTAGTTTCTCTATTTGCCACATATCACTGAAATCATAAGGTGTTTGTCTTTCTCTGACTTCTTTCACATACATGTGTAAATGAGGGGATTTCCTCTTTTTAAATAGGTGACTAGTAGTCTATTGTGGATATATAATAACATCGTTATACACTCATCTGTTACTGAGCACTTGGTTTGCTTCCAAGCTAAACATGAGAGTGCATATATCTCTTTGAATTAGTGTTTTTGTATTTTGGGGAATAAATACCCAAGAGTGGGATAACATGATCATATGAACTTTCTATTTTTTTAAAATTACTTTTGTTGAAAGAACATTGCATCATAACACTATGCAAGTTTTAAGTTGTGCATGATTGTAAATCAAAATCTATGTATAATACATTCAACTCAATACCACTAATCCATATCTTCCTTCACCATATTATTAACCCCTTATTCTAAATTTTTCCAACCCCTCTCCCTTTCCTTCTTGTAACCACTGATCTTTTCTTTTATTTGGTCTATTCTCCTTCCATAGCTTTCTAAAGTATCTATATAATTTCATAATGTGCTGAATTCATTACATCTGGCATATCCATTTACATAAAGTTTCAATTTCTGCCTTCTGCTCATTACTCTTATGTTTGCACTCATGGCTTTTTTCTCTCGCCTCTTGTATCTCTTTGCTTTGCTAAGACCTCCTGTTTCTTAAACAATTTTCTGAGATTTCCTTTATACCTTTGTGTTTTGTTATGATTGCTAATTTGAGTTTTTTCTATTAAAATATTTAACTTTCTATGTCTTTGAATTTTGTTTCTGGAGAGGTGTCATTCCAGAGATGAGGTGGTCCAGCTGACATCACTGTCCAATCTATGATCTCAAATTCCATGTCCTCTGTAACACTCCATTTATGAAGCTCTGGTGAATCCTGCAGTAAGAACAATTGGACAATTGGACCACATGTTAGGATTGGTTTCATCATCTTTAGAGGATGGTTACACACCAGGTGACAAAGCCAGAAAGATCCTCTATTGTCTTATTTTCCACTTATTTTAATTTTATATTGCAATTTTGAAAGCATTTTTTCCTTAGGTCCTCAAAATATGCTTTTAGAATAAATAAGGTAGCTTATAAATAAATAAAGAGCAAGTCAGATATGAATGAGATATCTGATGTAACAGATGCATCTACATTTCCTATTCATTGCCTTCTCCTTGTGAGACAGAGACAGCACAGGAACAGAACAGCAGGAAGACCAAGGTCCTAGTATTTGCCCCAGAACCCCAAACATACCGACCACTAATAGACATGATCAAGATAACAGTAAAAAACCATCACTTGACAGTTAAGTCAGCTCGATAAAACATTGGGATCAGTCATCTTAAGAGAGAATAAGACTTGTGGCTTTTTTACTAATTATAACTTTCTTTTACCTCAAAAACAGGGAAATTTAGATTGTGGTGCATTCTCTCATCACCTGCCTTGGTACCAGACTAATAGTGAAATATACCAAGTGTGGAGGTTTTAAGTCAAATACAGACAGAGCAGAACAAGGGCAGAGTCCAACATTATAAATGGAGAACAACATCTTATCACCAGGTAGAAGTATGTTCATTTCTGCCTCTTTCTTAATATTGCAGTGAGTAAATAAAAGCTTTGCTTGAAATCTTAAAGACTGGCCTGTATTTTTCTAAACTAAAATGACCAGGTGCCTGGGTAAAGCTGGGGAGCATGTTGTTTTATCCTTTTTTATTTCTGCAATGCTGAAACCTTCCACTCATCCATCCTATTCTTTTTCTTTGGACTTGCACAATTCACTTGTACCAATTTTTAAATGCTCCTGTTTTCTAGGATTCAGTCCTAGATTCTATTGTCCTCCCCCTCTAGATATTTAATCTGGGAGGTGTCTCCCATACCCTAGAAGTCAGCTGTCAACACTTACTCATGGCTTCCATGTCTACATTTCCTGCTCCTTCCCTTTACTGAGCTCTATATTATATTTTCCTTTATCTTCTAGGGACCTAGGACATCAGATGTATTTCAAGATATTTTTTAAGAGAAAAAGATATGTTAATTCGTTAACATTCCAAAACTATTTAAAATTTAGAATCAAGTTAACCACATGTAATTCAATCCAAACTTATTTTAAAATGTAGCACATTACTTTCTCTATTTTGCAGAAAACTGTTTTTTTTCCCTCTTAATTATCATGAGTAATGTCCTCATCAGCTACCCTGGATGGCTGCAAGTATTATTGTGTTTCTTCTGGAGTGGATGGGAGCTTCTTTTGCTGAGACCTCTGTAAGCTGAGAAATGAGATCCATTCCTAATCATTCCACAACATTTTCTTCATTCTTGTAGCCAATGCTTTATTTCAGGCCTTATGGTCTCCACTCCAGGGTAATCATTTGTCTCCTAATTTTCCCAGTTTACCCTAAATATGAATTCATTCATTCATTCATCAAATAATGAAACTCCTCCTCCTCTTCTTCTTTTCTTACAAAACAATATAAGCCCATATGAGTAGATTCACTATTGGCAAATATGTCAACAAACTATGCCCAATACCAAACTGACAGAAGTCCTGCATCGCTGCTCATTGAATCCCACCACCACTTGCTCCCATGCTCATCTCCTCAGTTCTACTGTCAACGTCCAAGGAATGGATTTTTTTTGCCTGCTTCTTTGCTTTGTTTCTTTACATTCCTCATATGAGTGAGATTATCCAGTATTTGTATTTCTATGCAGGGTCTTTTGTGATTTATCACAAATTGTAGAATTCTTTGTTCTATTTCCTTGAAATATATTGGTGTTTTGTTATGGATTGTATTAAATCTGGATTTTGCTTTAGGTAAAAATGACTGTTTTAGTAAAGTCATTCTTCCCATTCATGTGCATAGAATATTTTTCCACCACTTTGTATCCTCTTTTCTTTCTTTAAAAAAAGTGCCTCGCAGTTTCATTGTATAGGTACATCACTTCCTTTGTTTAGTTTTCCCCTAGGTATTTAATTATTTTAATGTGATTTTAAATGGGATTTTCTTAATTTCTTTTTTACTAGCAATTTTCACCTATAAAACATAGAAGATATTTGTATATTAATTTTACAGTCTGTTACTTTGCTCTCATTTATTCTTTTTAATAGCAATATTTATCATTTCTTTAATTCACAGTACTATTCATTTTATGGTGTTGAATTGCATCTTGATATATAATTCACACTGCTCCTATGACCAGAGTTTCATTATCCCTTACCACCATCTATTCCAATATTACCCCCTCCCCGCCACACAACCACAGTCATTGTGTTGGTATTTTGATTGATATTTGTGTGTTCATTTAATATAATTGCATTTCATATATAAATGAAATCATCCTGTATTACTTTTTCTTTCTGACTTATTTTGCTTAACCTGATACCTTCCTCTTCCAACCAGATTGTTGACAAAGGCACAATTTCATCTTTTTAAACAGCAACATAGAATTCCATTGAATTCCATAGGACAGCTTCTTTATTTAGTCATCTGTTGATGGATATTTTTTTCCATCTTAGATTTTGTGAACTATGCTACTATGAACATAGGGGTGCAGATATTTTGTTCTGATTAGAGAGTTTGCATCCTCCGGGTATATGCTTCAGTTGCATTGCTGGATCAAATGGTAGATAAATATTTGTTTTATCTGAAATGGCTCCAACTGTTTTCCAAAGAGCTTGCCTAATTTACTTGTCCACCAGCATTGTAGTTGCATTCATTTTTCTCCAAACTCACTCCAACACCTGCTATTTCCAGTATATTTTATAAAGGCCATTATCACTGAGGTATTATCTCACTGTTACTCTTAACTGCATCTCTCTGATGATTAGTTGTAGGAGCCGGATCACCGCCATGACAGGCTCTGGACAGAAATAGCTATAGGCCTGAGTTATGCTTCCTGAAATAAGAACCCCGTTTCTTTCTGGCCCTGAAACTAGAAATTCCTTAGAGAAGACATACCCGAAACCTGGGGCCAAAAGATACTAAATATGTGAATGCTTCAAGGTCTGAAATTGTAACTAATCCCTTGCTCTGTAACCTTGGTTATAAAAACCCTGCTGAAACAAAGCCTGGGGTCTTTGTCTGACTCCACTGTGCTGGAGGAGGCTCAGACCCCAGCTAGCTGGAAATAAAGTTTCTTTTTGCTTTTGCATTGTCGACTGAAGTGTGTGTGCGTTTTCTTGGGAGGACGAACGCTGACCCTAACATTGTATTGTCCGCAGGCAATCTGTGTATCATCTTTAGATAGGTCCCTATTTAGTTCTTTGGCTTTTTTTAATGGATCACCTATCTTTTTATTGTTGAGATATATAAACTTTTTACATATTGTGGATATGTTCTTATCTTGTATATGTTGTGTAAACATCTTCTGTAGGTTTTCTTTTTGTTTTAATGGTGGTGTATTTTTCTGTTCAGATTTTCAGTGTGATATATTACCAATTGTTTAGTTTTGGTTTGGTTTCTTTTGTTGTCACTCTCCCTTCTGCAGACACATCTTTGAGAATGGGGTCATGGGGTGTTTTCCCCACATTTTTATCTAAGTATTTATGGTTTCTGATCTAATGTCTAGGTCTTTGACTCATTTTGAGTTAACCTTTGTGTGCGGAGTTAATATGTAATATAATTTCTTTCTCTTACTTTTTTGCAGATACCTTTCCAGTTTTCCCAACACCATTTGTTGAGTAGACTTTCCTTCCTCTATTTTATGCTCTTAGCAACTTTCATAGATTAACTGTCCATAAAAGTTTTTTTCTGGACTCTAAATTTGATTCGACTGATTAATGTCTCTGTTTTTGTTGCAGAACTGTGTTGTTTTGATGATTATCACTTTGTATTTTAGTTTGAAGTCAGAAAGTCTGATTCCTCCAATGTTTTTCTTTCTTTTTTCTCTTAGGATAGTTTTGGCTACTCGTGGCCTTTTGTGTTTCTATATTATGTTTAGTATTGTATATTATATGTTTCCTTGAAAAATATCCCTGGGATTCTGATGGGAATTTCACTAAACCAATATACTGCTTTGACTAGGATGGATATTTTTACTATGTTGATTTTTTAAATCCATGAACATAGATTGCCTTACTCAATATCTTTTGTCGAAATTCTATATATTTTATTGTAGAGATCTTTGACCTGCTTTATTAGATTTATTTCCAGGTCTTTGATCTTTCTTGGTGCTATTGTGAACGGGATTTCTTACTTAGTTTCTTTTTTCCTGCATTTCATGGCTTTTAACAGCAATGGTACAGATTTTTATGTGTTCATTTTATATACTGCCAATTTGCTGTATTCATGTATAGTATAGTATAGTGTCTATAATATTCATTTATAGTATAGTTTTTTCATGGAAACTTTAGGATTTTCTAGCATTAGTATCTGTTATCTGCAAATGATGATAGTTTTATTTATTCTTTTTTATTTTAATTCCTTTAATGTTCTTTTTTGCTTCATTGCTCTGGCCAACACTTCCAAACTCTGTTGAATAGTAGTGGTTATAGTGGACAGCTTTGTCTTGTTTCAGATCTTAGGGAAAAGACTCCCAGTTTTTCACCATTGATTATGATGTTGGCTGGGGGTTAGTCATATATTTCTTTTATTATGTTGTTTTATGTGTCTTGAATTCTTATTTTATTGAGAGTTTTTATGAAAGGGTGTTGATATTTTCAAATAAATTTTCTGCAGCTATTGAGATACTACGATTTTTTATTTTCTCTTTGTTGATATGGTGTATTACATTGATTTACATAAGTTAAACTAACATTGCATCTCTGGAATAAATCCCACTTGATTGTGGTGTGTATTTTTTTGAATTGCTGTTATTCAGGGTGTTACTGTGATTTTTGCATCTATCTTCATTTGTGATAAGTGTTCTCTTTGCCGGAATTTGTTATTAGGGTAATACTGACCTCATAGAATTTATTTGGGAGTTTTTCCTTCTCTTGAAATTTGTGGAAGAGTTTAAGCAGGATGGGGATTAACTTGTCTTTGAATGTGTGGTGTTAACCACCAGTGAAAGGATCTGAACCCTGACACTTATTTTGGGGGAGATTTTTTATTGCTGCTTCAATTTCTGCACTTGTGATTGGTCCTTTCTGATGATGATTTTTGGTGTTGATTGTTCTTTCCCTTCTAATTCACTCATGTGATTTTAAAGGTATTTAATTTGAGCCCTCTTTTGAGTTTTGATCTGTATAAGTATGGCTATAATCTTTTCTCACAGAACAACTTTTGTGGCATTCCATATTATTTTGGTAACTCATCTCTGAATTTTCATTTCTTTCTCTGAAAGTCTTAATTTGCTCTTTAATTTAATCAAAGATGGAGTTGTTCAGGTGCATGCTTCAGTCTCCACACCTTTGTGGTTCTAGTAGTTTTGTTTTTTGATAATTTCTAACCACCCCCTTAGGTCAGAAGAGATGACTTCAGTAATTTCAACCTGGCCAAATTTTCTGACACTGCTTTTGTGTCACAAGTTGTGGTCTATCCTTGTGATTCTCCACTTGAGAATAATTTTGTCGTTGTTGTAAAGCACCCTGTTTATGTCTGCTGGGTACCAATGATCTACTGTTTCAATTAGACCCCTAATTTCTTTTTTCCTTTTTTTTCTTGGCATGGCTAATCTATCTATTGATGTAAATGGAGTGTTGAAGTCCCTTGATATTATTTATTACAGTCAATGTTTGCCTTTTAGAATTTGTTTTATACATTTAGATGGTTCTGTATTGGGTGCATATATGTTGATGATGGTTTTTTTTTTCTTGCTGGATGTGCCCTTGATCCTGATGTAGTGACCATTCTTGCCTCGTATAACTTTTTTGTTGAAAGTTTTTCTTCTCTAATAATAGTATTGCAAGTCTTAATTTTCTTTCATCATTGTTCCTTTGATACATTTTCCATAACCCTTGATTTTGAACCTATGTTTATCTTTGCTCTGATAGGTGCTTCCTGTAGGCATAATATTTATGTGTACTGTTTTGATCCAATTAGCCACTCTATGTCTTTTGACTCATCAGTTTAACCCATTCATATTTAAGGTCATTTGAGCCTTTGTTTTCTTTTGTTTTTCCTGCTCATTGCTTCATTTATTTTTTGTTTAAATTTGCTTTTTCCTTTGAATGGATTTGACTGTTCTGTTAGTTTTGTCTGCTTCCTGACAATGTATTTCTTTAGGATTGCATTTTGTGCCTATTCCATGGGTTTTCTCTGATTGTACTGCTATGATCACCTTTTATGAGCAGATACCATTTCACATTTATATATTTGTACAGGATACCTGTCCTTCTTTCTCCTTTTAATGTTTTTTCCATCCTCTTTGTCTCATCTTTGTTTCTGCTTTTGTTTCCCCCGTTCTCACCATTGGCAAGGTTTGTTGTGTCTGTTTTCATTTTCTCTATTATAGAACACTTTAAGATTTCCTGTATGGTTGACTTTGTGATAAAAAAAATCCATTGACTTTTGTTTGTCATTGAAGACATTTTTTATCCTTATTTTAATGATAATTTTGCAGAATACATTATTTTTGGCTGATAGTTATGTCATTTAGTATTTTGAAACCATCATTCCACTCTCTAATGGTCTATAAGTTTTCTGTTGAGAAGACTAATGATAGCCTTATGGGTGTTCCTTTGTAGGTTATAAGTTTTTTGTAGGCATGTTTTTTTCTCTTTAGCAGCTTTGATTACTTTTTCCGTGCCACTGTTTTTAGATAGATTGACTATGATGTGTTTTAGTGCAGGGTTATTTATAATTAGAAAAGTTAGTGTTCCCTCTGCTTTTAAACCTCTGTGGTTCCTTTTTGTAACAGATGTGGGGAATTGTCTGCTATTGCTTCTTTAAGTAGGACCTCTGCTCCTTTCTCTTTACCTCTCCTGGCAAAACTGTCAGCTTTATATTTGTTCTTTTCATAGTTTCTGCTATTTGTAATAGGGTTTATTCACTTTTCCTCAATCTCTTGTTTCTTTCTGACTTCCGTCAAGGCCACCTCTGTGACTTTGTCTTCAATTTCTGAGATTCATTCCTCTGTGATATTGAATCTGTTTTGGGGCTTCCATGTTTATATTCAATTTATTGACTGTATCTTTCACCTTTAGCATTTCTGCTAGGATATTCTTCATGGTCTCAATCTCTTTGGTGGTATATTCCCTTTGGTCTATCAACTTCTTTTTTGATGTCTTCCAATTGCCCTTGAGTAGTTGTGTGTGCCTCCTGCATCTCATTTAGCAGCTTTTTATAACTGTTGTTTTCAACTTCTATCAAATAGGTTTTCCCAATACATATCAATGGAGCTTTTCTCTGGTGAATTCTTGATATCTTCCTCTTTATGAGCCGTTTGTGTGTCTTCTTAGGAGACTTATATTTGGTATGGCTTTTTTCTCTGCTTTGAAAATGGCACTGCGGTTTTCCTTTAAAAATTATTTGAAAGGTACTAGCTTGATTTCAGTGGGAATGGGGATGGTTCTGCTCTCTTGGATGGCCTTTTGTGGTGAGTCACTGATGCTATTTCAGGTGATGCTTGCAGACTTGTCAGATCTCCAGTGCAGGGAGCTTGATAGGCAGCCGAGTGCAGTCTGTGAAATCAGTTCTCTGGTAGCCTAATTAAATGTTTTAAAGTCCCTGTGTCTGGGTTGAGGCACTGCAAAAGACCACAGGTCCTGAGGTATAGTGGGTACTTGTTCCTTGCAGAGGCTATGAAGTGTGAAGATGGATAGCTGTGGGAACAGAGGTTTAGCATGGGTGGGTTTTCAGTCCACTGGAGGCTGACTGGCAGTGGTTCCATGTCTCTACAGGCCAGTACTTGTGGGCCAAGGGTTTAGCATGTCCTGGTTTTCTGCTGCCTATGTGAAGTGCTCTGTCTCCACATCTGACCTGGGAGGGGTGTTTGCTTTTTTTCTCTTTCTTGGGTGGAGCCTAGTTGGCATCCCTTTGGGTCAAGGTTCTTCTGCGTAGCCTCTGGTCAGACTTGGTGACATGCACACATGGGTGCAGTTTTCCCACCCCTGGGAACAGAGTGCTTCAATCTCCACTGGACATATGGTCATCCTTCCTTACACCTTGCTCAGGGCACACACCAGCCCCTCTTTTCCAGCAGAGAGTAGGAGCAGCAATCTTTTTTCAGGTCGGGCACAGTGTTCATAACTTCCTCCTGTTGGGCAGGCACAATTGTTCTGGCACCAAAGCTGACAGCTAGTAGATTGCCTTCCTCCCATCCTGCAGACTTGGAATGCTCACCCACGGGTGCAAACCCTCTTCAGGACAAACACAGTGTGCAGAGCTTCCTCCTGTCAGGTGGGCGTGGCATACGGGTGCTGCTAACCCTCACAGGCCCCATTTCCAAGGCTGAACGCAGGGCATGTGCAGTATCTTTCCTCGGATGGGTGTGGGATTGCCTCTCTGCGGGGCACGGGATGTGCCAGCACAAGGTCTCCTCTGATCTGCAGGACGATGTACCTCTGTGGTCGTCACTCTGCCATCCTATCATTTCACCAACCTTGGTCCCCAGGCACACCTTCCCCAAACTACCGCATCTCTGACATGAACTTTTTCTGGCAAATCAGTTGCGTAAGACACTATAGGCTTTGTTCTGTGGAGTTTCACATATAACTGTAGATTTAATTGACTTTTTAGAGGTAAGTTAAGCCTCTTCTTAAGTTGGCATCCTGAACTGAAAACGCTCTCATTTATTAATTCCAATTTATAGCACCTGCCAATAGTGTTAGTTTTCCTTCTTTTCTAATTTGGATTTATTTTTATATTTTTCTTGCCTAATTGCTTCAGTTAAAACTTCCAATACTTTGATAGCAGTGGTGAAAATTGTCTGGTCTGAAGGTTTTTAGATGAAAGTCTTTCATTTTCTTTACTATTAAGTATGATCTGACTCTGGGTTTGTCATAACTGGCCTTTATTATGTTGAGGTATTTTCTTTCTATTCCTATTTTGTCCACAGCTTTATCAAAAATGGGTGCTAGATCTCATTAAATGCTTTCTGCATTTATTGATATGATCATATGATTTTAATTTCTTTTTTTGATGTGGTATATGATACTAACTGATTTGTTGCATCGAGCCATTCTTGTATCCTTAGAACAAATCCCACCTCGTCATGATGAATCATACTTTTTCATCAAGTCTGTTTTGTATTCTTTTGGCCATGTATATTTAGGAGTGGGATTATTGGATAATATAGTGTTTTATATTTATTATCTAATTCACTTTATTAAATGATTTATGCATCTGTAAATCAGAAAGATACTATCAGAAGCTGTGCAGGGTGGAGGCTTTATATAAAGAAAGCATGACAAGGGGTCATCAACATGAGAAAAATGAAGGCCTGTGGGAGGAGAGAAAGAGTTGGGATGATAATGCCTTCTCAAAGCTGATACCTGTGAGGGCTTCTTTGTGAGCAATTATCTTCCTTTTTATTGTGACTAGAAGTCAGGGTCCACAGCTTTCATGAACTGTCCTCTATTGGGTAATTGATGATGATGGCAGGGCAAATGGGTGGCCCCAATGGCTTTCTGACCCCATCTATAGTTTAGGCTCCCTTTATAAATTGTTATAAAATTAACCCAGATAAACAGCAGGGATGGAAGACAGAAAGAAGACAAGGGTAATGATTAGAGATTGTAACAAAAATCAGAGATGTGAATCCACTATATCAACAATCAACATCACATCAACAATCTGAATACACTAATTAAAGACAGATCTCAAAAACACAAAACCCAGATATTTGCTGTGAACACAAAGCAGTTCTAATAGAAAGACCTAATTAGGTTAAAGAAAAAGAATGGAGAAGGTTCTGACCTGCTCACACTCCTCAGAAAGCTGCAGAGCCTGGGCCCGTCAGAGCAGCCATAGAGTGTCAAGTCAGGGGAGAGGGTATGAAGGGATGAACACGGGGCTTTATCAGGAGTGACACTATGTCAGTGGCCCAGAGGATAAAACATGATGCCTGTACCACAGTCACCCCAGATGACAGTCCTGTAAACTGTAAGTTCCCTGATGAACATGTTTCACCCAGAAGTGGACTATGTTTTAGTGACACTCCCATGCAGAAGACAGAACAGTATGGTAGCTGACACTCTGATGTGCTGTGGATACAGATGGGCCAGAGTGGCCAAGCTCAGTCTGTGGTCAGACAAACCCCACAGGCCCTGTGCATGGGTCAGTCAAGTCACTTTCTGTCTGTGCATTGATCATAGGGAGGGAGCACAGGACTCTTAGAACCTGGGAGGCCTCCCCTCCCCCAGCTGCACTGTGAGGAGCCTAGTTGTCAGGTGCTTGTTTCCTTGCAGATGTCCATTGTAGCTGCTGGCAGCCACTGGCAGAGCGGTCAGCCCCTCATGAGATATGGGGGGCCTTATGGTGAATGTGCAAGTGTCTGCCCTGTGGGCTGTGGAGCTACTGTGGGTAATTCTTCTGATGCTGTTTGACAAAATGAGGGGAGTATCAGAGACTTGGGGTGTCCCTGGAAAATCCTGATCTGTGGTGCTCCGGGGCCTGTGACAATGACCTGTTAATCTCATTGGAGAGGAATAAAAGGGACTGACAGGTAACCTACTCTAGGGTACCCCCAGGGGAGATCCCAGTTCTTAAGGCTATCCCTGAACCTGAGGGTAAGTTATGCCTTTCACATCACACAGCCTTTTTCTGGCCCTAATGAGTGGGACTGAGCTATGCCCTCCAGCTCCATATAGGGAGCCATTTCTAGAAGAAGGAAGTAGGAGCCTGCCTCTCTTGTACTCTTCAGTGGTCCCAGATCAGAAGTCCCTGGGAACAGAACTTCAGAGGGAGCATGCCCAGCACCGACCTGCAAAATTCACTGCAACACTGACCCAGGAGCTGGACAGCTGGAGACAGAGAAAGTGGGAGAAGGCAGAGTAGAAAGGCCCCGATGCAGCTGTTGAACCTGAGCTGAAGCTGGAAATGCTCAAAAAAGTGCAGGGCTTGCTGAATCTGGGGGAGACCTGCTGCAGTTCCTGCCTGATTGGTCTAAGTCAAAATACAGGCAGAATCAGAACCACTGGGAGGAGAAGAGACCAGGGAAACAGAGGAGGGGAACCACCCCAGCCAATAGACAATAGATGGTCAACCTTGAGGAGGGACTCTCAGGAAGACCCGTTGACAGCCCTGCCCCAGAGAAGAAGGAACGGATACTCAGACAAGAGCTGAATTGAGGAAAATGAAGCACAAATAAACACTCTGAAAATACAAGAGACGTATTTTTTCTTTTACAATTCCTTGCCAGAAAGTGAGATCCAGAACTTGCAGTTTAAACAGAAAATTCAGTACTGACCTCATGTGGAGCATGACCTGAAGCTTCAGGGAGATGACAGAAGAGGAGGCATACTGCCTGCTCATCAAACAGACACTGACTACTGCCCAAAGGACTGTGGTCTCCACACACCAGACCCACAAGTCACTACAGGAAGATGGCTGAGGCCTGCAGCAAGGTCCTGCTTTAGAGAAATCAGGCCTTCCAGAAAGAGGAGAATTTCTCCTTTTGGAGAAGAGAGTCCAGGACAGCCAGGAAGCTGTGCTGTTGCAGCAGAGGAAGCTCCAGGATCGAAGGAGAGAGAATGCCCTGTGCAGGCAGATACTGGCCACATCCTGGTCTTCACACCAGCCTTTCCTGCGTGGACCTTGTGCTCCTGGGGTTAACCTCCACAGTCCCCAGAGGTGAACTAGTGTGAGGATCACCCCTGGAGCGTCAGCTCTGCAGGCGGAAATCAGGGTGCCTCAAGAGGGCCCTGGGAGTTTCCTGCAGGTTTGAATCCTTCCCAGATAGAGGTGGTCAGATCCCAGCACAGAGAACACCTCTGAGCTATACCTTGAGTCATGAGGGTAGAGCCTCTCTCCTCCTTCATTCTGTTGTTGGCTTGATGCTATGTAGTTCTTAGAAGTGTCCTATAGTGTTATAGTGTTTTAAATAGATTCTCCGATATTGCCCTTATATATTTCTCCTCTTAGGTACAATGAAAATATTTATTTTGCATTTGGTTTCCCTTTGAATTTTCTCTTTTGTTTATTCTATGGTTTAGGTTTTGAGGTTACCCTGGGGTTTACATAAAATTTTCCATGCTTATAACCTATTTTTACTTGAAAAAATGTTAGTATTGAGTTCATTCTAAGTCCCCAGTTTTACTCTCCTATTTGCCGCATTGTATGTTTTTGATGTCATGTTGCTTCTACTTGGGGTTTCTTTTCATTTTCTAGAACTTCTTTTAGTATTTCTTGTAAGGTTGGTTTAGTGGTGATGAATTCCTTAACATTTGTCTGTCTGCAAAGCTCTTTATCATTTCTTCCACTCTAAGTGATAATTGAGCAGGGTAGAGTATCCTTGGTTGGAAGTATTTTTATTTCAGTACTTTGAATATAGTATCTCATTCCATTCTGGCCTGTGAAGTTTCATCTGAGAAGTCCTCCAACACTGATAGGATCTCTTTTAAGTAATTTATTTTTTCTATGATTTTAAGATTCTCTATCTTGTGTTTTGTCATTTTAATCATAATGATTTATTGTAAGTCTGGGTTTCCTTAGTTTGGAAATCTTTGAGATTCTGCATCTGGAGGTCTGTTTTCACCCTCAGGTTAGGGAAATTCTCAACTATTATTTCTTCATATGTGATTTCTGTCCTCTTCTCTCTCTTCTATGGGATCTCTACAAAGTGAATGTTGTTCCTCTTAATGTTGTCCCATGGGTCTCACATGCTGTCATTTCTTTTCTCTTTTCTCCTTGAGTGCATTGTGCTTTGATATCTTCTAGACTGCTGATTCAAACTCTTCCAGACTAATGTCGAGCTCTTATATTCAGCTGTTATATTCAGCCTTTATGTTCTTTAGTTCCATAAATTCTGTTTGAATCTGCCTCATATTTTCTCTGTTTATTGTAGTTGTCTTCTATTCCTTCATTGTTTTCCTGATTTTGGTTTCATTAAGCTGTTGCTTTACAATCTTAATCTGATTGTAATGACTTAATTCTGGTGCATTCAGATTTTTTCTTAAGGTTTTGTTTTGGTCCATCATTTAATGTATATATTTATTTGTCTATTCAATCTGTTTGTCATCCTATGTTTGTGTCTATAAATTAGGCTTCCCTGGAGTAAAGGCCTTGTGTTATGGTGTGGAGTTGCACAATAAAGTCCTGGGTGATGGCCTACAATAATGGGCTTCTTTTAATTGTGTTACCTCAGCACTTATCAAGGTTGTTGAAGCTTAAGAACCAGCTTTCTGTTGTAGCCTGAGAATCCAACCTACAGGTTTGGAGTTGGTGTAGAGCATGAATAGTTTTCTCCCAGTGTCACAGGTTTTCTCCTAATATAAACATATAAAAATAGAAGCACAAGTTGGGACCCAAATTGGAAAGAGACCATAATCCTACCAGAAGCCACAGGAGAGGGAATTAGGGTTAGCATTTGCCAAGTTAGTACTTGTGAAAAATCCCTCAGTGCTCCAGAGGAGAAGCAGTCCAAACAGAAGACTATAAACAAGCCCTGGGGTCTGGGGTGGAAGTTCTATGAACTACAAAGCAGATAGTGAAGCTGTTTAGCTGTAGTCCTAGGCTGGTGGGGACGGCCATTTTGATGGAGCCCTTCCAGTTGTTTTCCCAGAGAGGGCTAGAATGAAATGCACCTCCCCAGGAGCCAGTCAACTATCTGTGTGGGGGCTGCCAATCTGGCTGTTTGTCTATGGAAGCCCATGGAAAAGCAGCTCTGAGCATCAACATTCCTCACAAGTGTAATACAGAGACAGTGGTCTGTCTCCCGGGAGCTTTCTTTTGATAGAGGACACAAGTGTCAGCTCTGCAGGGGGGTATTTCTGCCCTATGCTGAAGTTTTTGGCTTAGTAACTGAAAACCACTTCCCAGGTATGGGGATGCTCACTAAAGAGAAAATCTTTCAAGTCCAGAGGGAGTTGGTTTCATTGATTTCTTCCTGTGGCCCTGGGGTCTCAAAACAGGGTGGAATGATACTGAGACAGATCAGCCTCTCTACCATTTACGGTGATGTGTGTCCACTTTCTTTATAGAAAAAAGTTGCAGTTGCTAAATACATGGTTTGTGATGGTGTCTGTGGGGATGAGGTGAGCTTTAGTTCTTTAGAGTCTGCCATCTTGGAAATGCATCCCATCAGACTTTTGACAAAATTTTGTTGAATTCAGTTTGATTCTGTGGAGGATTTTTACCTCTGTGTTCATCGTAGATATTAGTCTATAAATATCATTTTTGTGTGATCTTCTTGCTTCCTTGGTATTAAGATAATATTGGTCAAATAAAATTTGTTGGCTAATTCTGCAGTCAGAGCTTTCCCGGTAGCCTTGGGCTATTACTATCTTTGCATCTGTAGCTGTGATCTCAATAAGTTATAAATAGAAAGTTTTCCTTCTAGAGGCTCAGGTATGGGTAGAGAGGGCTGGAAATTGTGAAATCATATTGCATTCAGATTGCAGTCCTAAAAATAGCCACCTGTGGGGAAGGTTGGGTGTATCTCAGGGACCCTGGGAGCTGATCATAGTAAATGCCTCCTCTATGCGTATCTCTTGATCCTTTCATTGGAGTGTAGCCCCAGGTGGGAGTTTTGTCCAGTCTTTTCCCAGCATGTTCTGGGCTTGATGGAGTGGGAACTTTGCTTCAGGTCCTAGGGACCATAGTCTCAGAAGTAAGCAGGCAGGTGCCATGTGCATAAGTATCATTAGCAGGGACCACAAGTAGGGGAAAGGAAGTAATTTTATGGCACCATTGGAGTCTATCTTGTACCTTTCATGGAAATCTTCAGCCATATTCTACTCCTCCAACAGTTCCATAAAAAGAGCTCTCTTCAAAAGCTCTCAGTTACCTGTGGTGGGATCTGCAGGCCCCGTCTACCTGCAGTTAACCTACCAATTGCTGCCCTGGAGGTCAGGACACCTGTAACCATGACAACTGTCTCGTAACCAGCCGTAAGCTCACTGATGTTGGAGGAGTGGGGTGTATTCCTCTCTGACCCTGGCTCCTTGCTCGTTTTCACCCAATATGGTTTCTGCAAATGCCAGCACTGCAAGACAATCGAGAGCCTGTAGAGGAAAAACAGAAGTATTTCTATTCACTGAAAAGATCTTTATCTTATTCCTCTTACTGAAATATTTGGTCCAACAATTCAAATTTTTCTACAAAGTCTGTTCAGGTCTTCAATCATATCCCCATATTCTGTTTTATGAGATCTCTGCTTCACTGAATTCTATTGTTCTCCAAAAGAAAACTCTGTATTTTCCACATCAAGGTTTGTGTGGTTTTCCTTCTCCCATGCAATTCCCAGGTGCTGTGTCACCTGATGTAGAAGTGAGTCCTCCAGTCTCTGGGAAGAAACTCTATCACTAGTGTTCCTCATGATTTGGGTAATAACGCTGCTGGGGGTAGTGTGTGGTGGCTATCAGTTCCGGTGAGACCCTATCATGCAGTCTAATATTTTCTATCACTTTTACTTTTGGAGACCCTGGTCCCATAAATTTCAGTACTTTCCAAAATGCCATTGTTAATAAATTGATGAAATTTTGTTGTGTCTATGGAGAGGAGATTAGCTCAAGATGTCTCTAGTCCACCATCTTGGAGTTTTTCTTCATAATGTTTTCACAGATGTGACTTATTTCCAAACTCATCTTTCAATATTGTATACATTAAATATCTATGTTTCTATTTGTAAATCATAACTCAATAGTTTATCAAAACCTATATCTTTTGATTGTAAATGGAGGGACTCATGGAAGCCTCTTGACCTTTGGTCTCAGGGATGGTATAGAGGTGGATGGGGGCTATCCCTGTCTTAAGGGTAAACCTTATGACACCTGAACCTTAGGTCTTTTTTATCACTCTGGCTGGCCACGCTCTCCAAGCCAAGGAGCAACCTTGTTCCCCCAGAGGCTTAACAAACAGCAGGGAATGAAGCAGAAATGTTCATTGGGGATCTACTGTCCCCATAGACTTTGGTCTGGAGACTCAGGGCTCTGCTCTGGGGAGAGCCCAGTGTCTTCCTTTCATCTTTGTCCTCCCCGCTCCTTTTTTATTGGTTAACCTACCATTTCCATCCCTCCATTCTCTTTCTCAACCCTGCTTTATGATTTGGGAGACAGAACTCTATGGACTGATGGCATTGATAGATTCTCACTGGTTTGGTAAATGGAGGCATGTGCAGAGGAAGAAGAGGGCAGGGTTTTTTCCTCCAAGGTTCACTCTGTGCCAGAGTCTGGATTAGGGGGAAACGACCTGCTGCTATAGAGTCCCTGCCATTTCTGCCTCAGCACTTCTGCACATAGAGTTCATTCTTTGTAATGGACCACACTACCCGCTGCATGAGCTTCCTCGTAGGACACTCCTCCTGTTTTCTAATCTGGCCTAATAGGGCTGTATGGGGACTGAGATTCCTGATGGGTGTGAACATTCATTTCTCATTAGGATGAGTTCTTTCTCAGCAGAAAGTGTGGGTCAGAATCTTTAGTTTCACTTTCATCTTCCACCCCTGGGGATTCAGACTTTGACTTCCTTTGACCTTTAAAGCTCAAATCTCATCTCCTCAGAGAGGCCAGACAAGGTATTCCTCTTCCTTCTAGGGAATTTAGAGAATCACTTGGAGAATCCTAAGAGCACTTTTCCAGTATCTTTGCCAGGAGCAGCTGCTTTCCCTTTTCCTTTTACTCTCCTCCCTTATATTGTGTGGGTTTTGACATTTTAAACCAGGTAGCTATGATTTTCTCTACTTCAACATGTGTCAGTCTGATGGCCAGATTGTGAGGATTCCCAGGGAAGGAGATGTTCTTTATCTTCTCATATGCACACATCTGGCTGCCAGTATATGTTCACAGCACAAGTGAGTATCCATAAAGTGTCCCATAAGCTTTCTGAAGGGTGTCCTAGGGATAAAAGAGTAGGGTACGATGGAGGAGACAAGCTTTGGTTTAGGGGAAAAGTCAGAGCTAAGGGAAGTCATGTGGCTCTACCTAGCCAGGATATTGTGTGTGTGTTTGTGTGTGCACATGCACACATGTGTGCTCATCCATGAAGGGGAGATCCTCACCGTCTCAGCTTCAGATGAGATGGGGAGAATGTGGGGTGGACCAATGTGTTGGTCTTAGTAGGACAGATTTGATGATTACCCCACCACTTCCCTGAAGAAAATTGTTTGTTGTTGAAAAATTAAGATAAATAAGAGCTAACCCTTCAGTCAGTCTGTAAGTTAAGTTTAATCCCCACACAGAAGACTATGGTTCCCCTCTTCTAATATTCCCTTAGCCTGCACATTCCCCTCATAGGATTCAGTTGTCACAGGTTCTTTTTGCTGTTCTTTCACTTCTTATACCAGGAATCCCCCTCTCTGGCCTCTTTTGTCTGGTTCCTATGGTCCATCCACATTTCTAGGATTCCTCCAGAGCACTGTTCATCCCTCCTCAGTGTCCTGCAGGGAAGTGCTGTCATCATCCTGCTATCCACCAGGGGCCAGCATAGCTTGATAGCACTGGGGGATCAATATGCAGACTTTTCTCTGTTCCAGGGTTAAACTGCCACCAAGCAGCCCCCTCTGTCTGGGGTCTCCAGGATGATGCTGAAGGGATTCCTGTATCCCTCTGAGAGACATGTGCTTGGAGAGACTTGGAGATACAGACTCCAAATACTTTTTGAAAATTGACTTTATTGATGGAATATTGTACTTTACTATTAACTAATTTTAAGGGATACATGATGAGAAATACATATCTGTATATAATAAAGTGAGTTTACCATTATATCTCTTTTTTCATTACATAGTTTGTCGCCCACCTTTTAGCAGTTCATTTTGAACATGAAGTAAAGAAATGTGTGCAAACATTATATAAACAAATACACGAAAAGAAAAAAAATAAAGTTTATGTAATAGAAGTTCTAATGTATTTTATCCCTCCCTACTTCCGCCCCCCACCCCAGAATCCTGGAGGACCCTCCATGGGCCCCTCATGAAGTTCTGTTTCTCAGTTGAAAAATGAGCAAAGTTAGAGTCTGTCTATCAGAGGATTACAGTGAAACATTTATTGAAATAACGTCTCTGCGTTCAGTGTATAATGGTGCTCTGTGAAAGGTAGACCGAGTATTTGGTGACTGTCTTTACAAAGCAGATCACGTTCTATGCCTCAGCCCACACACAGGCTGTGGGTACAGGAGAGGAGCCTCTCAGGGTCAGTCAGTGTCTCCCTCAACCTACTGTGTGGGCTTCTCTCCTCTGATTCTCACAGGGGCAGAAGTCAGCATGCAGGCCCCCAGGTCATTCATGGGCACTCAGATCTCTCACAAGGAGTTGTTTTGATGAAGGATGGGCCTGATGCAGGGGGTCTGGGGCCTGATGGTGAATGGTTCAGGTAAGAATTATTGAGCATTAGGAGCACAGTTTCATAAGTTTATTAGAGAAAATGGAAGAGAACAAAAGCAAAATCAGGAAGAACTCCCTTCCAGTGTCTGTAATTTAGCAAGAGAACAGAACTCACAAGGAAGTTTGAAAGCAGAAGGGAGGGAATTTTACATGAAGTTCTCCAGGTCTGTGAAGTAGCCTCCTGCATTCTGGTGATTGGGGCTCCTTGTTGTCTTGGGGAAGATGACAGAAATCTTTCCAGAGATTTGACAAGATAAGCTTTGGCCTCTAGTGCTCAGCAAAGGCCCTGTAGGATGTGACTGAGATAGGCAGCATCCCCTTCCAAACTCTCCCTCTATCAGGCCTGACCTGTATGAGTTGGACACTGACTTCCAGGTCACTGACTGGTGCCATCTGGCAGTCCTTGTACTCATTCCCTGACATTGCAATGACAGAAACACTCTGGAGACACTCTGGGAAAACATGCATTTATTCATGTCGTCCCAGACAGGTCATTGAACACTATGAGGACCATAACTTTCTTTTTTTCTCTTTTTCTTTCTTTCCCTTTTGCTCTTTTCTCTTTCTCTCATCCCTCCCTTTTTCCTTCTAACTTATTATTTCCTGTCTTATGCCATATTTCTCTCTGTCTGCTTCCCTTTAATTTCTTATTTATCTTTGCTTATTAATTAGCATAATATGTTCATTCTTTTTCTATTAGACTGTCTCTCCTCACCTCTTTGTAATCTCACACTTTGGATACACAGTGGACTGTCGCCTCCAGGCGAGTGAAGGGACGGTGGTAGGATCAGAAGGGCCTGCAGTGACATCTGGGTGGGCCTGGGAGACACTGAGTGAGTCAGAGATACAGGGAAGTCCCTGAGTCATGATCCATTGGGTTTTCAGTTTTGGAGATGATGGCTTCTCCTGGGAGGGGCTTCTCAGAAGAGGGACAGTGTGCAGGCCCTGAGGATGCTGAGGGCCTTGACTGTGTCCTTGGAACTCTTGTCAGCAGGCTGCCAGGCAGAGGTCAGCCCTCTAGTCAGGGTCGGCCGGTTAGAGAAGGCAGAAAACATACGTTCCAAGCTAAAGTCATCACCTCGTGCCTGTGTGTGTGTTTTCTTTAATCTTTCATTATTATTTCAGAAATTAAGCAGTCAGAACACAGTTCTTCAAAGCTTTCCTAGTGTAGAAGGTAAGTAGGGAATTGCTTATCTTACTGGTATAACATAAATTAAGCTTGACAGAACAACACATTTAAGAAAATGGATTGAATCATTCAATCAATAATTGCATTTTAAAATCACAATTTATTTTACATTTGCCATTGCCTTATGTTTTAGGTATTTATTTACTGTTGGAAAACACTTGAAGCCACTAAAAGATATGAAGCATTGTGACCTTATAGGAGAGAAAAGTAAAATGTTAACCCCATTGGCAAGAGGATAACTGATACTATGAACAAGGAAAGTCCTGAGACTGTGAACTGAGTGAATGTGTGAGAAGCAGGCAGGTGGCCTCTGAGCAGAGAGAGGGCAGTGTGGGTACTGGTTGACGTCCCTCCCTCAGTGTGTTTGAGTCCTTCTAGGTTTCTTCTGGAGAATCTGTCTGTCTGTCACTTCCTTCTGCTACTTCCTCTCCACATGATGTCCAAGGTATGGGATTCAGATGAGATACCTTTCTGGCCATGTGATCCTGGGGCAATTTTGAGTCCACGGCCCACTTCCTGGTCTCCTCTACCTGAGTGTGGGGTTGGCCTGGGCTGGGGTGAGGGCCCAGTGAGGTGGAAACTGTCGCCTTGCAAAGCTTGTGTATCCTCACCTGCTGTTTTCTGGATAAGTTGCTACTATGCTTGATTATACTATATTCATGTCTCACACCACCTCTGTGCATGTGAGAATGAACAGATTTCAAGAAAAATTAGTGTATCCTAGTTCTTTCAATTAGCAACAGATGCTCTCTAAAATTTGGTTTTCTTCCCTGTCATTTCCAAAAATTATCCTAAAGTCTCGTTGGCCTTGAGAAGTCTCCATGTTAATCAGGGTTGAGGTGGATGGTGGACCCTGAGGTTAATGCTGGTGTTTGTTAAATTTGTAATTTTGGATTAAGATGGATTTCCCCAAACTCTCAAGCTTGAGTGGGTATTAGCAGAAATGAACTTTTGGGGATGAAAAAGTGGTATGTGTTCAGGTATATCCAGAAGTCTGGGTTGGTCCGTGGTTTTGATGTCTCAACCAGATTTATGGGAAAAATCCAAATCCATCATTGTGTTAGACAGCCCTTGTTCCAAAACTCAAATAAAATGTGTCTTTCAGAAACAGAGTGTGAACTAGGCTGAGAGAGATTTTGCTGGCTGTGTGGTTGTGAAACTGAGAGATCTGGTTCCACATCTGTACAGTGAAGAAAATTAAGACCCAGCAGTAGAACTGTGGTGAGATACTTTCCCAAGTCACTGTCCATGTGAACACTGAGCACTGAGCAGTCTTTAGGAACCAAGGTGATGAGCTAACGCTTTCAGCCTGGTGGCAATATAGTTAGTGAAGCATTGCTGTTTGGGGTAGTTAGAAATACAGTGGGGAAAGGTGTCAGAGCTGATTGTCATCCAGAGGCTGTTGTACCAGACTTAACAGTCTTTCATTTTTTTCAGTGAACTAAGCAGTTTCCTGAGCTTGGACGAGGCTGAGTGTCCACTGTGCTGCTGAAGTGACTCCTCTGCACATGAGTTCACTCTGTTCACTTTGTGCTCATGATGCTTTGAACACATGAGCAGGACCAGCGCTTCCTCTCTAGCATTTACAGACATTGCACAGACATACACATGTATCTTCATGGAGAACTGGGTGTTGCCAACCCCTCCAAATGTATTTATGGTGCCCATGATGGGAAGGGGTCATTGGAGGTCTGCTGAGAGAGGTCACTTCAGATGAGACCTGGTCAGTGAGGAGCTGGGGGAGGAGAGACAGCAGGGGCATCTTATGACATGGAAAGACCTGAAGGGGGAATGCCTGTGAATTGGAGGAGCACACATGAGCCAGTGAGGAAGCACCTGGGTGAGCAGGGGGATGAGGTCAGAGGGTGAGCCAGAGGCCAGGGAGACACAGCAAAGAGGTTTAAACAGAGAAATCCCTTGAAGGGACGATGTAGAGAGTTGGTATTAGCTGACCTGAGAGGTTATGATCTTGAAGGAAAGTGAAGTGGAGGATGTAAGACTGGGGGTGCAGTGGGGATA
>RJWH01008893.1:6253-26851 GCA_004363575.1 Solenodon paradoxus | reverse complement strand
GCATTGGTCACACACCTAGAACCCTGCTCTGTAATTAGCTCAGCAGTAAGGAGGCTGAGCATGGACTCTCCTCAGTCTTCTTGGCTTCCTCCTCCACTGATTGTGAATTCAGGAGGGAGGGAAAGGGGCGCGTGCTTCCAAGTCTCTCCAGGTCCGTTTTCTGACCTTCTCCATGGGGCCCTGTGCTCTAGCAGGTAGATCTTGGTCTCTGGGCTTCCTTACCAGCCTCTGAAGGGTCTTGATCCATGTGAGGCATCAGCAATGTTATGGGTGGGATGAGGTGAGCAAGGACAAGATGTTTATTTATTTATTTATTTTGCTCCCTCTCTGCATGGGCACATCCCTAAAGCCCCGGATGGATGTGACTTCCTCCACGCTTCCTGCTCTCACTTGTTCAGGTAACCCCAACCCTCCTCGAACTCCTAGGTGCAAGGCGGTCATGGGTTTCTGCCATGGCTTCTCCCTGGGTGGGCTAGTAGACTTGTTTCCTTATCCCTGCCCACCCCTCTGCAATCGTTTGTTCTCTAAAGTCTTTTCACTCGAACCCTCAGGACAAATGTGCTTCCTCCAGAGAGCCTCATGAGTCGAGAGTAGTATTCAAACTCTGAAATCCAACATGGCCAAAGACAGCAATGAGTCCAGCCTGGTGAAAGTGGAGGCTTCTGGAAGGTTCCAGTTGCTTCTACTTTTTTCTAGCCCTACATACTTTGCAGAATGCATTTGTGCTTTTAAGAGACCACCCTAACCCATGCAGAGCAGACAGATTTGACTTGAAATTTAAAGAAAATAGTAAGAGAAGACTGCATACTGAGATAGCTGTTGAGAAGTTCTCTTCCTGATTTAACCAGCGTTCTTTGGGCTGAAGCTCACGTCCACATCATGTGTGCGCTGCTTAGTGGGGAGACAGCATGCTCTCAACAACCCGGGGCCCAGCACACCTGCGACAAGGCTGGCACTCAGGGCTGCCTTTGACCCTCCATGGATCTCCTTCCCGAGACTCGAGAGGCAGCTGCTCCAGGTACGGGAGTCCTGAAAGGGGTCTACTTGACTCCTGGTGACTTTATCTTAGCGCCCCCGTTTTCCTAGTATTTTCATCTCTGGGTAAGTGATGAGACTACCCTTATCTGGCCTCTTCTGATCTTTGTCTTGTCTAAGGCGGATGATAGAGCCGCCATTTTTTCAAAGAACGAACCTGCAAAAATCATTGCCGAGAGCTGACTAGGAAAGTGACAGAGGCCCTCCTTGCTGAAAAAGCAGTGTTCAGACACACTCCGTGGAGCAGTAGTTCGGTCAGCTGCCTCCAGCTAAAGCGCAGGCCACATACACCTCAAGGACCTGGGTTCATGTCCCAGGGCGGGGAGAACCACCAAGATGTACAAGTAAGTAAGTTCTTCCTCCTCTCTCCTCTTGCTTATCTACTTGCCTTCATTCCCACCTGTACCTTTCCTATTTTTTAAAAAAGGGTTGTTCAGATTTGAATCAAATCCCCCAGTTGCTGTGACTAGTGGGGGCCACTGCCATAGCTTATAGGATGACAGAGTCGTTGTAACAGTAAAGATCAGCCACGACCCTATGCCAGGTGCTCAATAGCTATTTTTCCTCTTCATGACAAGAAGAGGGAGCAACAGAATGCAATCTATAAATGGAGGGCATTAGCTCTTACTCAATACCTCTGTTGCCAGGATGTTGAGAACAAGTATTGAAGTAGCATTGACATGCTGAAAAGAAAGACCAGACCTATTATTGCTGCAACTTTGGGGTAATGGTTTCTATGGGAACCAAAAGATGGCATACATAGCAGTGTTGCAATTGGGGGTGCTTTGGCTAATTCAAAAATGTTTCTATGGAAACAGGAAAGGCCATTAGAAGGCATAGGACCTCAAGGGCAAACAGAAAGTTTGGCGTTTCCAAAGAACTATAGCAAGATCACTGATTGGCTAGGCCAGAGCAACTACCTGAGAAGAAAGTCTGTTTTCAGTCTCTCTTAGAGAAAGTAAGGCAATGGGGCTGGCGCAGGGTGGTCCCAGGTGATGGGTGGGGGAAGGAAGACATACGAGACTGATTCGACCTCTTCTGGTGTCGTGGATTGAACAGGGTCGTCTTCCCTTCCCAAATTCACGTTCCTCTGAACCTCATTATGAAATCTTATTTGGAAACTGCCTTTTGTGAATGTAATTAGTTAAGATGGGCCATACTGGACTAGGGTGGGTACCACATCTAATGACTTGTGCCCTTACAAGAAGAGATGGGGACAGGCCAGGAAGACGGCCATGGCAGGACAGAGACACTAGTGTGAAGCAACATGTATTTACACGCCAAGGAGCACCACAAATTTCCTGGAGCTCTCACCTGCTAGAGAGAAGCCTGGAAAGATTCCCTTCTAGAAGCTACAGAGGAAGCATGGCCTTGCACGTCCCCTGATCTCATACTTTTGATCTCCAGAACTGTGAGAGAATACATTTCTGCTGTCTGAAGTCACCAGTAGGGGCTAATTTGTTACAGTAGCTCTAGAAAACCGAGATAAGCAGGCAACATTTGTCTTCTGGAAATTTTCCCCAAGAAATCATGGCTCACATTTTATGAGATGGGAAGTCAAGCCCTCCTGACTCTTAATGAAGACAGAAGCCCCTCCAGATGAGGGTCCTGAGGTGAAACTCTCTTGATCAGCTTCCTCAGCATTGTGAGGAGAAGGAATGTGTTCTGCTCTAAGGAGCTGAGAGAGGCCCTGACTGATTTTCCTAGTTCCTTACCAGTTTCATTTCTCTCTTTGTCTCATCACATCGGTGGGGCAGAATTGGGATGATGGAAGGAGGGATGAGAACGCCAGTCAGTGTGTAAATCCGGCCATTTTTAGCAGCGACCTCGAGTTCTTCCATTGCCACGTCATTTGCCAGAATCTGCCCCTGGAAAGAAGCAAAGGTGTCTTTTATTTTGTACTGACCAGCAGTCCCCAGGCAGAGCTGAATGAGGGCGGCCTTTCTAAAGAGCCTTCCACTTCACTTCCCTTTCACTGAGTTTGAAGGTTGCTACTGGAAGGGCTTGGCTGATAGGAAAAGATGAATTAGTTACATAAATTCTTGACTATCACTAGGCAAGGATGGCCTTGCAGAAACGGTCCCTGTAGGTGCTGGACTGGAGGTGAGGGACAATATATTTGCTATGACACCTTGGGAAAATTGTTTGCACTCCCAACAGAAATGGGAATGTAGTCATTCAGATTCCTTTATTGACCTTCTTTAGGTGTTGGGGCTAAATTGGTGAACAAACACAAACTCCTGTGGGTTTTTCAGTGGAGAAAGCAAAACAGACTACGAGCCAAGAATTCTGAGCTGCACTTTCTCCCCAAATCTGCTCCACCTTCAGTACTAACAGCAATGCTGTTCTTTTGGGTGATTATGTCAGAAGACAAGGAGTCATCCTTGGTTTCCTCTCTCTTCAATCCTGATCCAATCCATCAGCAAATACTGCTGTGTCTACCTTGAAAGTAGCTTCAGAATCCAACCACTTCTTGCCATATCCTTGCTCCCACCCTCATTGAGTCGTCATCCATCTTCTCTGGATTATTATTTTCACTTCTGAGCCAGTCTCTGCAGAATGGATGTCTGATCATGGCATTCCACTGCTCACAACCCTCCAGTGACATCTCACCTCATTCGAATTAAAAACCTCTGAGTTCTTAGGTCACATGTGACCTGACCCCCACCTCCTTCTGGCTCTACTGCCTGACCTTCCCCGCTAGCCCTCTCTCACCTGCTCTGACCCCATCACAATGACCTTGCTATTTCTTAACCAGGTTGCACATTCTCCTTGCTGGTGCCTTTGCATGTGGTGCTCCCTCTTTCTGGAATGCTCTTTTATTATTCATATAGCTTATTTCCCCATTTCCTTCAGAACTTTGCACAGATATTTTTCTTCCATGAGAATTTCTTGGGCACCTTATTTAAAATGTCAATCCCTTCCCTGCTTTCAGTTCCCCTTTCTTGCTTTGCTGATGGTTTTTTTTTTTTTTTCCTTAGCATTTAATACTCTCTAGTGCATGATGTGCTTTATTTATTTAATTTGTTATCTGTCCTTTTAGTTACTAGAATAAAAGTTCCATGCAACCAGGGGCTTTGATTGGTTTGCTCATTGGTCTAGCACAGAAACTAAAATGGTACTTGGAACCAGTAGGCACTCCGTGGGTTTCGTTAACACAATGAGTGGTCACCGTCATTGCCATGAAATGTGCGCCAACAGAAAATGTAATCCCTACACTACCAGACTTCAGCTGATATCACAACCCCAGGGAGTTCATGGAGTAATGAGTTTCTTAAATAAGTCAGCTTCCTTCCCATCTCAGGGCCTTTGCACGTGCTTTCCCTGTGCTTGGAACTCTTCTTGACCATCTTCATCCAAATTCACTCTACACATCCTTTGCAGCTTGGCCAAAGCACGACCCCCTCACTGAAGGACTCCAGACCCCTGGGCTTGCTCCGTCTCCTGCTGCAATCTCTCACTGCCCTCTTCATGTCCTCTTGCATGTAGTAAAATTATGATTAAACAATTAACAGATCATTAGTTAATAGCTCAAAGTCTATTTTCCTTGCTGGGATGGAAGCCTGTCTTTTTCATTGCTTTATCCTTGGCATCAAGTACAGACTCTCATACATGTCGTGGCTCAGCAAGTGTTTGTGGAAAGAAACAACAAACCAAGGAAAACTCAAAGATTTTAAGCCTGTGAGCCGATGCAGGGGTAGGATAACCTATATATAATCTCAAGCAGAGCAACACTGCATGCGAGCAGTGCCACCCACGTTGTTGGTGGTGCTGAGCCGTACGATCTGGTTGGCCATGCTCCTGATGGAAGGGACAGAAACGAGACTGGCCACTTCAAGCTGCAACGAGAAGACAGAAATAGAGACAGTTAGAGCAGTGCACAGAGCCTGCTTTCATAAAGTCCTTGCTGGAGAAAAAATAGCCTGAAAGTTTATGAAATAAACCATGGGAGCAAGTTTTTGTGGCTTTGAAGTTCTTTTGAGAGCAGACTCATTTTTTATGACGGAGGCTGTGCTCAGAGCTACAGGTAAACAACAATGGCTACAGCTTTTCTAGCACCAAACAGCGGCATTGAAGAGGACGGCAGGTATTCTGACAGCAAGCAAAGAAACAGGACAGGAAACGTGGGACCAACCTGGGTAAATGGAATAATGTGGTATCTGACGAGTTCCAGAAGCTTCTGTGATCCCTGCAGAGGCATCAAAATACTTTTTTAGTTAATGAAGAAAACACAGCTCTCCCCGTTTTGTGAGAACCTCCTCAAATGACTTTGAACACTTAGTCAAGAAAAATAAATTGCCCATAGTCTTTTTATTAGGAAGTCCCGGGTGAGAATACACTGTTTCCCCCAAATCGCGACACCCAATTCTTAGGTTGTGACGGGAGCTGTTCTGTAAACAGTAAGTCTTCACCTTACTTCTTCCTCTCAATAGTTCTGTGTGGGAGGGGCTCCTCACACCGACTCATTTTTATGGTGACAGCATTGAGTGTTAAAGACATGTTCCAGGTCACAAATCTAACTTAGAATATGTGCCTAATGAGCCCAAACTCTCACTCTGCTCCATCCCCTCTCTGAATGTCTAAGGCTGCAGTCTGGATTTTCCCAGACAGCCTCAGTTGATGATTCTGTCACCCTCTTTCTCTACATAAACTTCTGCTTGCCAGGCCACAGAGTGGTCATTTAGGAATATACAGTCATTGTTGAGAATAGCTCATTCAGACATTTTCCCTTCATGGGACACGGTCCTATCGTCTTGTAAGCCTTTGGAGCATGTCTCATGCTTCAGAAAACTGGAGGAAAAAGAGGGTCTTCAGACAATAAACAGGATGAATGTTCCCCTTAGGGGTGCCCTGGAAGGAGAGCAGAGCTGAGAAACACTAGGACCCCTCTCTGAGGGAAGAAGGCGCTGAGCGAGGCTGGAGCATGTCTGTCATCTCCCAGCTGAGTCAGATCCGACAGCTGCGAGCTTCAGCGCCTGCGAGTTCTGCTACTTAAGTCGGTTATTCTGGTTTGAAAAGGTGAAGGGTCCCAAATAAGAACCTCATAACCTCCAAGAGCCCGACCATTCTAGGGACAGGTTCCAATGGGGGGAAGTCCTTGGCTGAGAGAAATCCCTGCTGAATTCTGGTTCATTTTCGCAGACTTCTCTGCAATTAGCTTTGGTCCTTATGCCAGGGATGATACCTGTAAGTAGGGTGGCCACATAGTCTGGTTTTTCTGGTAAACCCTGGTTAACACCTGTTGTCTGGGAGCCCCTCCAGACTCCTGGTGTATCCTAATTCCTTCTTCCTTTCATGTGGACACAGCCTTGACAGACACAGAGACAGATCATGATGCTGACCTGATGTCATTAGCACAAGGAGGAGACAGTACCTCTGCAGAAAGGAGGTAATCAAGAGTGCCAGCCTTCATGCTATTCAGTGCTTCATTACTTGGGACAAAAATGGTATATGGTCCACCAATCCCTTCTTCCTCGAGGGCATGTCCCACATTGGTTTTCTGTAATTGAAAAGTGAAATTTTCCATGTGCCACCTAGCTCAGATAAACACTGGAAATAATTCTTCATCAAATATTTAAAACTGAACCCTTGCTAATTTAACAAAGGACTGGACATAAAACATGATTTTGCCAGAAATTCATAAAATGTGCCTACCTCTAACAGAGATCTGAACTTGCTGTATCTTGGTCGGAGCATCGTCATTATGGTTTGCTAAAAAGACACATTTTGCTTTAAAATTATTTTAAAAATAAGTGGATTAGGAAATCTATCCCCTAAGAGTAAAAATTTGATGACTAAGTTTATGTGTAAGTGTGGCTAGATACCAAAGGAGCTGCTCAGCTGCCATGCTTCATACAAAGATTCCCTCTGGTTATTCAAACAGTCGTTCAGAGCTGCCTGTTCTAAGCAGCCTTTGGCCATCATCACACAGTCAGGGGAGCAAGGACTACCCGGCTCCATAAAGCATGAGGGACACATTTTCATAACAACAGGTCACGGGATGACTTGTCAGATGTGGCCATAAAAGAGAAAAAAATCAAGACCTTTCTTCCACCACCTGCTGACCTTCCTTTCTCTCAGCAAGGTTACCCAGAATTCTACTGAAAATAAAGTATCCCATCTTCCCCGTAGCTGGAGTCCTAGGGTGAATGAAGGACAAACACATAGTGAGAGCAGCCATTTTCTTCTTGAAGGTGACTCCCAGGGAACAATGGGAGGTGGGGTTGGTCGGCCTCCCTTTTACCTGAAGCATCTCACCTCAGTGTTGCTCTCAAATGTGGGTTCCATTTTGTCCATGGCTCTGTCGAGGACATGCAAGAGCCCATTGGAAGCAATGATGTCCCCCTGTATAATTTTTACCTTCTTTTTGCCTCCATAGAGTTTAAGCTTCAGTTGATTGTCCTAAATCACCAAGGAAAAAGAAAATAAAGCCATCAGTGTCCTCAAAAGAGTGAACACTGAATGAGAAGTTCTGAGCCTTTGGACTCTGCCACTTATTGGCTGTGTGACCTTAGATAAGTCACCGAGCCTAAAATGGAGATAGTGGCATCTGCTTGAATGACTTCACAGCTAACTCACTGAGGTCAAAAGAAAAAAATGTGCAAAATCTTTCATGACTATCAGTGATTAGAAAAGGAAAAGGCATTTAAGTGTTCCCCAATAGGCTGCAAATCCAAAAGGACAAAATTATTCAATTTGCTGTAAATTCATCTTCTATTTTAGTGTCTAATACAGAGAAGGCATACAATAAAAAATGCTTATTGGATGAATGACTGAAGCTAATTCCTTCTTTCAATATCATTTCTACAGTTTTAGAGAGTATTTGTTGAATAAATGAATGAATCATGAACTACATCTCTCCATCCATCCATCCATCCATCCATCCATTCATCCATCCATCCAAGTCTTATATAACATAATACAACAACATAATGTAACGTCATGTAACGTAACATAACATGACATAACATAATAAATAAAAGTTTACCCCAGCACCTTGTATAGAGTAAGTGCTCAATGATCTACGGGTTATTGCGAACTGGTGAAATGCAGCAGTAGAGACCATAACTTATATATGTACATTCTGTCATTTAATCGCTTGCCCTCCAGCTCAGCAAAATCACAAAAAAAGTTACATGTGAAAGAGGCAGGAGGGTGGTTTCATTCAGAAAATGAAACAGAACTGAAGTCACTGGGAGAGATGGAATGCTGCTCTGGAGAGGCCAGCTCATCTCCAGCAATCTAAAACAAGCACAAGCCCACTTCCTTCCGTCAGAGGAATGCTGATCTGATTTTGTGCTGATGGTTCAGGACCGAGCTGACCGCACGCTGACTGTCCTGCTGGTGGCTGAGTGATGGCTGCCTCGAAAATGAACTCTGACCAGAACCAAATCAACATTTCCAAACCCCTTTTCCCTCATTGTCCACCTCCTTGCTGCTTCTTCCTCCGCAGAGACGTGCTTTGACAAAAAAAAGGATAAAGAAAGCCTTCCATCACCCCAAGCAGAGAGAGAAGGCTGTGGACATTGACTCAGAGAAACCGTTACCTTTTCAGTATTGAAGATTTCTCCTGACTTTCCAGTCAAGGTATAGAATGTGTCCGTGTGATTCATTTGTTCAGTATTCATCTGCCCAGCAATGATGTGGAGCTTCACAAAGTACTGAGCTGCCTCAGTATTCATCAAAAGCTCTTTTACCTGCAAAAAGAGAAAGGATGCCTTCAGTTTGACTCTTGTTTGAAGGACAAAGTGACTTTTGTGATCTCTGCATTGACTTGTTTAGTGTCAGACACAGCAAACAGCCTGGCCTGACTTGGGTTTGGGCTCCTTCTGATCCAGATGCCATTGCCAGGGCACAGCTGCCTCAGGTCAGGCCTCAAAGGGCGTGAGAATCCGAGACTGGATGTGGGGCACAGCAGGGGCACCTCCTAGCTCAGGAGGTGCGCCGGCACTGCGGCCAGGAGCTGTCGTCTTGAATCCAGAAAACAGACAGGAATGAAATCTTAAGTTATGTGAAAAGAGTGGTCAGAAGGATCGATGGAGCTTTTGAACAGAAAAATGAGTTTTGAAATCCTCTGGAGCAAATCTACATTTCACCAATGTGATACAGTCAACAATTAAGTGATGGATACTTTTGATTAACTGTGTGAATGTATCTACATATCTTGTTTTTTAAAGGAAAGGTACAGGCAGGAGTGAAGACGAGCAGAGGCAGATAGGAAGAGAGAGGAGGAAGAAGCATTTTTTTTTATTTTATTTAGTTGTTCATCTTGGTGGTTCCCCCAGCCCCAGGTCTTGAACCTGAGTCCCTGGGGTGTAGGAGGACTACTCCTGGTGGCCTTATTCTCTAGGTAACCAGGGTGCGCCCATGTGTGTATACTTTAAACAGAGACCATGCACAAAGTGCCTGGCTCAGAGACATTAACTAGTTCTCCCCAACAAGAGATTATGAGGACATGTCTGCAAGCTAATGACAGAGTCATCTCAGACAGGTGATGGGGATGGCCGTTCAGGTGAGAGACTCTGGAACTTACTGGGTTTTTATTGAGTGCAACAAAAATTGTTACCATGAATTACTGCAAATAAAGATAAAAAATTTCATGCCAATCAATGTATCCCTTTCTACATTAGTCCAAATATGACTGTTACTAACACTGTCATGAGAGGGTCACTTCCACCAGTCACCATGAGTGTTGCTCCCATGGGATCACAGGGGTTATATCTTTATTGAAAACTGCAGTTTTCATCTAGTTTCTCCTGTCACTCTTGCCATTTCTGATGATTAAAAAAACAATGACCTGGCTCATACATTAGCTTGATTCTGCCTGCAGGAAGTAAGTAGTTTTGCATTGTGCAAATCTTATTTATATTGCATGACTATAGTTAAGGACGGGAAGTTGTCACTCTTAGAGGCGTAATGTATGGAAGGGGGCAAGGAGGTTTTGCAAGGAATATTCTTATTGGATACATAAGTGTATCAGTGACAATTCACTGAGTTGCACACTTACAATTTCAGTATTTCTCTGGAAGGCTGCTATATTTCACTGAAAGTTGTTTACAAAAACCATTCTCATCATCAGGTCTAACTTTAATGGAGGTTTCCCACTTTAAATCAAGAAGGTACTTCCTACTAAGATTTATTTTTGCATCAACCCTGCATTGTAAGATTATTTTAAATACTTACATTGGAGCCTTTAAGTCCTTTGTCTGTGGGCAAAAGCACAGTGAATGGTCCCAGGTCACTTAGTGGCCAGGCATAGGCTTTGTCTTAGGAGTCAGAATGAACAAAGAAGAAAACGGTGAGTCAGTGGCCCATGAGGAGTAAAACCCAACAGCCCTTGCGATTCACTTCAGCCCATTGAATTGAGTTTCCTTGTTCAAACTGGTATGTAAGGGTCCATGACAAACTGGGCAGCTCTCTAAGAATGTATGGACATCATGATGCATGGTCCCAAAAGGTTCCACATAATGGTGTGATTTTTCCTGCAGCCACAGCCTTGATTTCACAGATATCCTGAGATTGGAGATCTTATGTGTATCCCAGCGGCACCAGCCTTTCTGAGCTGTTGTCATGTCAGTGAGCAAAGATCCAGCCCTTGTTCCGCCCTGAAGAGCCTCCCATGTGGTTTACGGCTCTCCTGATGCCATCTTGCAATGCTTAATAATTTTGCACCGGATGCCCACCTTCATTTTGCATGGGGCCCTGAGAGTTGTGCGGCTGGTCTTGTTTCCACCGCACCCCTGGGGAAGTTGGGACAGAGGATGGGCTCTGTGCACTCACCCAGGAAACATTTGTGCCAGCACCTGCTAATGGGGCAGGTGAAAGGTCAACCAAATGGTGTGCAGGGAAACATTTGGGGTTCTTCAATGGACATTCTGCTGCCCCATCTGCTCTCATTTGATATTCTGAGGGTTCTTAGAGAAAGGCTGCAAGGAACCCCAAGGCATGACAGTAATTCTTGACTCCCTGGAGGATGCCTTGGAAAGAGCAGGACACTGATGTAGGAGGAATGTTAAGATTCATGCCAAGAACGCAGCATTGCCCCCTGGGAAACACCTACATCTCTAGCTGGGCCCTTTCTGGGAATTTCATTTAATTAAAAAAAATTTTTTTTTGGTGATTGGTGAATTCTAGACACTGGGTGTACCCTGGTGATGTAGCAGTTAGGTCAATTGCCTCCAAAGGAGCGCAAGCCATGTACTCTTGAGTTTGAGTCCCAGATCTGTGGTGGGAAACAATGAGTGTGAACAACTAAATAAAAATAAAATAAAATAACATGTTCCTTCCTCCTCTCTTTTCCTACCTACCTCCCTTCTCACCTTCGTATTTTTCTTAAAAAATAAAATTTAAAATTTTGGGCACTGCCATGTTCAAGTTTCTGTGGATGGGTCAAGTCTGTATTTTATTTTCTGTGGATTGGAGTCTGGATTTTCAGTGGATTTCCTGTGCCTCATGGAGAGGCTGTCGAATGCTGCGATCTGGTATGCTATTCTCAAGGGAGGTGTGGGGTACTGACTCAAGAGCGTTTGGAAATGATAAGGGTGTTTGGGGGGCCACCTGCCTGGGACTGGGGGTCACTACAGTACATTAGTAACTAAGGAGCAAACAAGGTGAAACATAAAGCACGGTGTGAGACAACTGTACCTGACCTATTTTTCTAAATTCAGGGTCTTAGTCATTCTCTGTCCCCAGGGTTACCTGCCAACTTGAGTTCACACCAGGAGGATCTAGAAGGTCAAGGCAAAAGGGGATGGTCTCCAGCCTCCCCATCTGACCCATCTCTGTTGGTGCCCCAGGACCCTGTCCTTACTGGGTATCTACTCCTGCTTGTCTCCTTGGAAACAGCTGCCTGTCCCTTCTCTCCCACCTGCCTGGTCTCGAATGAGAAGGACTGATTCCAACAGACAAGACTTATCTGGTCTCTCCTCCCCTTTCTGAATACTTATGTCCTGCTGATGCCCTTGCCTGAAAGAAGGTTGCCCTCAGTGTGGAAATCTACACCCAGAGCTGCGTACCCAGGATGGAGATGAAAGAGGTCAGCTTTCCTTGCCATTTTCCTCTGGGTTCCGTGTTTAGTTCGCGGAGTCGCTCCATGATGTTCCCATAGCATGCTGTGCCATCACCCACGTAACCCTTCCGGCAAGTGCACCTGCAGAGAGGTGAAACCACAGTCTCAGGGGCTTGGAGCCATTGAATGGTGAGATCATGAGTCCACTTCCTTTATTGTGTGGTGAAAATGGTACCCAGAAGAGGACAGGGACAAGGTCAAGAGAGGAGAGGCCTAGTAGGCATCCCTAGCGTCGTCCCTCCCATACAGAAAACCCAAAGAAAAAGATCTTTAACAAATCATGGATATCTAGAAACACTAGCTGTCTTTTCTCTTTGTCTCAGTATTTTTCAAAGTGTGACCAACAGACCATGTACATCAGAATCACCTGGGTGCTTACTGTAAAATTAGATGCTGGGGCCCCACCTCAGAAGCACCGAGTCAGAATTAGTTAGTGAAAGCAGCCTCAAGTGACGATTCAGAGCTATTGGTCTACTTGGAAGACTTCTCCTGGCCCTGAGATCTAGCGGACCCCAAGCGTAACTCTCATGATAGATGTAACTCTTCTCTGCAGCACCAATCCCAGTGATAATTACACCCCAGCCTGTGTGGTTTTCGATGAATATCTGCTTCCCCATCTAATTTGAGACAAGCGAGGGCAAGAGATGAACAGGAATTATATGTCTCTACATGGTCACTCAAGCGTCAGGCACAGGGCTTGATCCTTAGCAGGTGTGTCAGTGATAGCTGTGCAATGAGTACTCTTTGAATTAAAAGAAATATATAAACATCAAAAGAAACAGAGATTTTATACAATTGTTTCATCGAAGAGAAAATTGTTCATAAAAGAGAAAGAATTAAGGATGAAGTCAAAGATGCCTTAGCAGAGGAGTGCTGGCCAGTGCTTAGCAGCCAGCCTCCTGGGGGTGGGTGACGTGGACTGTTCATCAGTTCCCATGGTTCATCCATCCCCCTCGGCTCATCACAAGCTACCAACGTGACACCAACCAGCTGGCAACATTTCTGAAAATTCAGAAATCAGCCCTTGTGAATCAGTAAGTACAGAGAAACTGACAGTTGGTAAGGGGCTTAGGAAGGCAACATTCATCAGAATTCTGGAGATGATGAGGAGGAAGAACACTTCAGAGAGAAGAGATGCAGGGACACTGATCCTACTCTACCAGATATGACTCACACGCATAGCTTAAAATCTAGGGCAGTATGCAGATGTATGAGTAGAAAACCAACTGGCAAAACCTGAGACCTCTAAGAGCAAAGACACCAAAGAGCAAGGACCCCACCTCAGTAACTTGAACCTGGACACGCCCAGGAAGGAAGAAGCCCCCGCCCCTCATGTATAGTCAAGAATCCATCTGCCGAGGGAGAGGCAGGCAGCACAGGTCGTACACACACGTGTGCATTCCCTGGATGGAAACTTCCTGGCCCGCAGGGAGCTTCAACTCGCTGTTTCTGCTTTTAGCAAACCTGCTGTGTGATCCTGACCAAATGACTCTCTCCATGGATTCTTTCTGGACAGGACCCCGTGTC
This sequence comes from Solenodon paradoxus, assembly GCA_004363575.1. NCBI lineage: Eukaryota > Metazoa > Chordata > Mammalia > Eulipotyphla > Solenodontidae > Solenodon > Solenodon paradoxus. The sequence continues at coordinate 13,221 of RJWH01008893.1, read as the reverse complement.
TCATCAGTGTGTCTTGCTCACACTCACCCACATCAGCAAGGACCCAGTCCAATGTCCTTTATGGTTCTGAACTCTGAATGGCAGTACGAGTCCTTTGCAGATACTACTGACAATGAGAACTGAGAGAAGCACTAAGAAGCCTCTGTCTGAGAGTCAAAAGAAGTCTAGCCTCTGTTCACCCACAAATAAAAACAATCTAGCATTCTCCAGAACATTCTCACATGTATACTTCACAACAATCTGATAAAGTAGATATCACTGTGCTCATTTTAGACATGGAGACACTGAGGTCTTTTCCAGGATTGTACATCTGATAGACACCAGTGTTGAGACGAAAACCTATGTCTTTAAATTCCAATATACATCACCTTCCCACCACGAGAGCTGTCTCTGCCTCAGGAATTTTCTCATGCATGTTTTACTCACAGCAAACCCCTTCTTGGGAAACTGAGTACAGGAAGTACCAGTTATGCTTATTCACTTTCCCCCATCTTATTTGCAATTCTAAAGGTAAGATGGTGTGGATGAGACACAGGCCTGCGCAGAGAGGTCAGACCCTGTGATCACAATGGTCAGTTGTTTTCCCAGTGATGTGAGTTCCCTCTCCCACCTTCTGAGCGCTTAATACCCCGTTATCAGTCTGGATCAATACTTCAGAGGTTTTAGGGGTCATTCTAGAGGAAACAATTGTTGAATGGTTCATCGATTGAACAAAGATTTGTTGATTACTTAACGAATCCTTGCATTGTGTTATGTGGACACGGGAGTGGATACAAGGTTGAAGAAGACACATTTCCTGCCCCTCCTGGAACCTGGGGCCAGGAATGGCCACCACTTTCCTCCCTGGGAAAGGGAGGTGTAGAATGGAAAGGACTTACCTGGTTTGGCCGGGGGCGATGGTGATGCATTTTGCATTCCTGGGACAGGGGTTATTGGATTCACAGATATCGGTCATACTGCACCCCACTCCGGGCACAAAGCTGTGGTAGTGTTCCTTACACTCGCAGTGAGACTGCAGTAGCCAGGGAGAGGAAGACAAATAGGACTCTTGTTAGACCCTGAAGCAGACATTCCTCTTTCATCCATATCTTTATTCTGCCATAAACTCTAACAGAGAGAAGGTCCAAAGACTGGGCTGACACCAAACATTTGTCAAAGGATAGTGGGCGTGGCGTGTCACACGCTCTTGATGAAGACTGAAATGCATACTGAAACTAATATGGCATTGGAAAGCAATGCTACTTCTAATACAAAAGGCCTTCTAACATAAATAACTAAAAAGATAGTGGATGAAAACATTGTCAGAGGATCAGGAATGGGAAATTGTGTATATATGCCTCACTTGTTGGGAAACTCATACACCTTGTTTGCATAGTTGCCTTCTTCAGGTTTATGGTTCGCTAACCTGGGTCTCCCTGGCTCCTTAATTCCTGGTTTTAGATGGTTTCAGATGAGTAGAGACTGAGGATCAGATGGGAGGTCTTATTGCTCTAAAATAGTGGTTTTCAATTGGGTGTCGCAACTCAAGGGACATTGAGCAATGTCTGGAGATGTTTTTAGTTGTCACAATGGGGACAGTGCCACTGGAGATCAGGGAAGCTGCTAAACACCCTACAATGCAATGGTCCCCTACAGGACAGTTCTACAGTCCCGAATGTTAACAATGCCAAGGATGAGACCCTGCTCTGGAATCATGGGGATAAGGAATGCCCTGCTTCCGGTGAAGGATGGAGGGCTTCTAGGACTTGAAAGCCTGCCTTGGGAGACAATGTATATTTTAATTTCATTCTCAAGGTGACCTTGGGACCTTGGCTTAGGGTGCAGCATGACTTCCCCCAGCAGGGACCTCATTCTGAGGACGGAAGTTTAGTGTCCTGACTTTCTTTGCAAACCTGCCTCAGAAATGGGTTGCAGAAATGTCGTGTGATACTTTTTTTTCTGAGGTAAGAGGGGGAGGAGTCCCTGCAGGAAGCTCCAGGCATGTTCTCCTAGGAGTGGTGATTAGATTGCTGGCGACATGACTGTTTGGGGTGGTCCCTGAACTTCTCCCTGGACCTGGGGGAGCAGTGCCTGTCTGTACAGAGGGATTTTTCCATAGGACCCTCGACGTGCAGTTACAGACCAAATAGCCCTTCAGTTACTGAATATTTGGTGGATGAATGAGATATTCAGGAAAAGTTCTCAGCAGGTTTGCTGACCTTACGAGTCAAGGTCATGGTATGATTTAGAGGAGCTGAGGTTTACCCTAGAATATCCTCCCTAGTCCCTGAAAGCTTAGTGCTATCAGACATTTGATTAATTTTCATCCTTTTGGGAAAAGATAATTTTGGTTCTAAGCATCTCCTCTTACCTTGAAAAGACATTACAGAGAATGGAGAATCACAGGTGAAAATCAGTGGCATTCACCCAGACTTAAGAGGAACAATTTAGTTGCTAGTCTCATTTTGACTTGTGTACATATTCTGCCGATCAGCCTTTAGGACTGTGCAGAGAGGCAGTTTTGATGGTGTTGCTGAGAAAGTCTGAATTCAGAGGCTGGGCTGGGAGGGAACACATGGGGGTGGGCCATGAGCACACGGAGGGTGGAAGAGGGTCCAGGCAGAGCAGTGAAAGGGGACACGGAGAAGAGGGCACATGAAACCCATAGCAGTTTCACCTGTGGTGGGAGACCTGCTTGTATTCATATAGGTTTTGTGCATCATTAGCTCACCTGTCCAGGTGCATCAAACTTGCACACTGTTGAGTTTGTAGGGCAGTTTCCAAAGTCAACCTGGCAGGGGTCTACTGGTAAGCACACGTGGCCATCCCCGTGGTAGCCTTCTTGGCAGGCACAAGTGTGCTGGTTTGGTCCCAGGTAGGTGCAATGAGCATGAGGGTGGCAGACACTTTGGACACAAGGATTGATGGCTTCAGAGGCAATGACAAAAGAAGAGATGGTTACCACATGCATGGATGGAGAAGGAAAAGCAAAGTGGGAAGGAACAGCAAATTTCAGCCCCTCAAAACCACAAAGACAAGTCACCCATGTCCAGGAAAGAAAGACTTCATTTCACTCCACCTGATCACCAACCCCAGCAAGCAGATTTATAGATGGCCACCAGTGAGTATGGCTACAAATATTGTGTAGATATACTGTGACGTGCGGATTGAGATATTTTATTAAAAGAGTATGAGAGAAAGCACTTCTGCATCGTATGAATAGCAGGACCTCCACTGTACTCACGCTCACAGTGTCTGCCATCGCCCGTGTGGTTGGGAAGACACTTGCATTCGAGTTTGGTTCCATCTTCACTGGAAGGTGAGCACCTGGCGTTTTCTGGGCAGAGCAAGGTTGCACATTCAGGGACGGCTGCAAAGGGAGATTGTTGAGGTAACTGTACTCATTGAGTAACCGGTGTGAAAAAACCCTCAGCAAATGCAATAGTCCCTATTATTAACAAAAGTAATGCTGTGACAGAAACATTCAGAATGCGTAAAGTGAAAAAAGAGCTGTCTGCATTCTCCTCTGCTGCCTTACTCCAAAAGTCACCAACATAGCACATTCGTTTATCAATGCATTTATGTGATTAAAAAAGAACCCCAAATGCAATCGTGCTGTTAGCAACTTGGTTTTTAGTGTAGTCATATATAATGGAGGTCTTTAAGGATTTAATATAATCAAATAACTGCATAATATTTCATAATGAGGTGGGATATTGGCTGCCCAAACCTACAGAATTGGACATTATTACTCAGTTTGCAAAGCTAACAAACAAAGCTGAAACAGTTTCATGGATGCTGGGAGAAGATATGAGACACCAGGATCAGAGATGAAGGTAGTTTATTACTCACATCAAAAGCAGTAGCCAGGACGCTCCCTGGTGGCACAGGTGTTAAGCCTATGCCTGTGGCGCAGACCACACACAATAAGGACCTGGGTTCATGGCCCGGGACCAGGAGATGGAGGCAGGGGACAACTAAATAAATAGCTTCTTTCTCCTCTTGCTTCCTCCCTGCCTGCCTGCTGTTTACTTGCTTACCTTTCTTCCTCTTAAACAATTAGGCAGTAAGCAGAGTGTTAGTATTTTTTAACAGGTCCTCCAAGCCCCAGTCCCATGGAGGGCCAGGTTGAACCTTGAGCTGCTCTGGATTTCATGACAGGAGAGGGATCCTGGTCTTAGGGAGACTGGGGTTGTTTATTATTATTTTTTTCTTTAATTCTTTTCTCCCCTCCCTCCTCCAACCTTCTTATAATGAACAATGTAACAGTTAGGGCCCAGGTGGGAGAGAGGAACCACACAATTATTTGAACAGGGAAACTTCTAGTGTAAAGAATTTTGAACACAGACTTGGAATAATGGGGAATTGCCTCTGGCAGTCACGACCTTAGGACTGGGCTAAGTACCCAAGGTAAGCACTCCTTCCTCTAGGGCTGAGATCCAGGTGTCACTGGGAAGGGCATGGCCTTGGTCACCGGTGCTGGAGAAGGGGCTGAGGTGCCTTACGGTGTTCTGGAAATCTCGCTGGTGCTCCAGGAAGGTCATTCACGGGTGGGTGCCAAGACTCAGGATTCACTTGCTGCCTGAGGAATCTGCTAGCCCCTGGGTGTTACCAAAGACAGGAGCTGAGAAGTGTGGTTTACCTCTGTGTGTGGTTTGGGCTGGGGTGGCTTTGGGGAGTAGGTGTGTGGGGTGAAGGGAGAGTGACCGTCTCTCCAGATGGCCTTTCCTTCAGGACCACTGACACGCTGGGGACTGAGGAGAGGGTGTGCCAAACAGCACCCCTCTTGGCTGGACCCCAGATCCGTGCTGTCTGGAACTGCTGCAAGAGCCAAGAATGCATCTCTGCTGTGTTAAACCAGACAGCCCCACATTTCTAGGTGCTTAGCGTCTCATAATTTTTTCACGCTCTTCCTCTCCAAAAGAAATAGCACTTATTTCTTTGGATCACAGTCTACTTGTTAAGTTGTTAGAATCAAAGACGTCAGTAGCTATTTCCGTCATGAGAACTTGGTCTGTTGAAAAGTGATATGGTTAACAGAGAAATATTTTTATTTCATTTTTTAATCACCACATCTACTTGCTGCTGGGACGTGTGAGCTTGGGGGACACTGAGCAACTTCTTAAACCTGGCAGCAGAATGGACACGTCCAGCCTCCTTCTGCTGCGGAGATCTTGGCATGATGCTTGCCTTTATCACAGCAGCCAAGGAACATGCAGTGTGGTGCAGACATCGTGGAGAGGGATGCAGTGCTCCCTAAAGCTGAAGCTGTGGGCTAACTCAAGCTAGCGGCTCAGATGGCGCTCTCTGAATGCATTACTGTGCAGCCCTCAACACTGAAAAATTTCATTTAGCAGCTCCATGGTATCTTGGGATCACCTGATATGGTTTCAAACCACGGTGTTAAACTGTTGAATTTGTTTATTTCTTACAGTTGCTAACATCCTAACACCACCATTTACTGCTCCACTTCCAACTGGTGGGCATTCAAGGCGCTTCCAGCTCTTTTTTTCTTACAGGCCATACTGTCATGGATTTCTTTGTACATCTATTCTTCGCTACTGATGCTTACCCGCCCCCTTCCTCCAGGTAAATTCTTAGAATTGGGACTACAAGACCAAATGCTTTAAACATTTTGTTTCTTAAAGGAAGGGTGCAGGCAGGAATGAAGGTGAGTAGGTAGGCCGGCAGGAGAGAGAGGAGGAAGAAGCATTTTATTTTAATTTAGTTGTTCACATTGGTTGTCTGCCCACCCCCCAACCCCTGCCTGGGACCTGGGACATGAACCCGGGTCTTTGGGATGTGCATGGACTATGCTCCTTCAGAGGTGGCTGACCTAACCACTAATCCATCCGGGTGTGCCACCTTAAACACTTAACAGATACATTTCCCCCAACAGGTTGCTGCAATTCATATTCCTGCTGACAGCACTGTAATTCTTCTCACTCAAAACAGATATTATCTATCTTTCCAATCTCGTGACAGAATAGGTAAAAAATCAAAAGAAGCTCTCCCAAACTCCAGAGACCGTTCATTATGGTTTGCATTTGCATTTATGCGATTGCTGGTGGGGCCGAGCATCTTTTCTATGCTTCTTGACTTGTTTTTGTTTCTTCTCCTGAGAAGTGGCTGCTGCTTGGCCAATATTAATTTGGGTTATGGACTTCATATTATTATTAAATTCTCTACCCTGCAGACTGCAAATATTTTTGCCCCTGGCAACTGTTTATCTTTTGATTCAACAGAATTATTTTGTCACTTGGAGGCAAATCAGTGTGTGTTCTCCATTAGGCTGGCTTCTGGGCTGGGTCACCTGTCTTCTTATGAATCCATTGGATTTTGCTTATGAATCCATTGGACAATGACAGGAGTGACTGGGAAAGGTGGTTGACTGACGTTTTACAGGGTTTCATTCTCTTGTGGATTTGAACTGGCTGTTTGTATGTCTGCCTCTTCCACATGACAAAGGCAGAAGTGGTGTTTTTATTCGTCCTTCTTCCCACCAGTGATCATAAATAAAATGAGTTTGACCTTGAATCTTGTCCAATATCTTCATTTTATAGGCCAGGAGAGTGAAATCCAGAGGATAAGATAAAGATAGTGTCACAGGCAGAATGTCCACTTTCTTAAGAGTCTAAATCCTCAGTCACCCTTCATCGCCTGCTTGGTGATAAGGGAGCAGACTCTGTGAATGTTTTACTTTCACAGTGTCCAATAGAGGGCGCTGGAGGGACGCTGCTGGAGGAGCCGGTTTCCTCCTCCCTCCTGGTTCCTTCTGCAGTGCGTGCTCCTGCTGGCTCTCTCCCTGCTGCTGCAGTTTTCCAGGTGTGCGTGTGCTTGTGTGTCTGCTATCTGCTGCTGTGCAGTTTTCCAGGTGTGTGCGTGTGAGTATGTGTCTGCTATCTGCTGCTGTGCAGTTTTCCAGGTGTGTGTGTGTGAGTATGTGTCTGCTATCTGCTGCTGTGCAGTTTTCCAGGTGTGTGCATGTG